>JAVTVJ010007173.1:0-11563 GCA_034509425.1 Eopsaltria australis
TCAGGTCCTGGCAGGGTGTAGCTCAGGGTCACTCTCAGGTCCTGGCAGGGTGTATCTCACGCTGTCCCCGTGTCCCCAGGGGAGCTGGTGGCCCAGTTCAAGTTCACGGTGCTGCTGATGCCCAACGGGCCCATGAGGATCACGCGCGGGTCCTGGCAGGGTGTAGCTCTCAGGTCAGGGTCACTCTCAGGTCCTGGCAGGGTGTATCTCACGCTGTCCCCGTGTCCCCAGGGGAGCTGGTGGCCCAGTTCAAGTTCACGGTGCTGCTGATGCCCAACGGGCCCATGAGGATCACGCGCGGGTCCTGGCAGGGTGTAGCTCTCAGGTCCTGGCAGGGTGTAGCTCAGGGTCACTCTCAGGTCCTGGCAGGGTGTATCTCACGCTGTCCCCGTGTCCCCAGGGGAGCTGGTGGCCCAGTTCAAGTTCACGGTGCTGCTGATGCCCAACGGGCCCATGAGGATCACGCGCGGGTCCTGGCAGGGCTGTCACTCCCAGGTCCTGGCAGGGTGTAGCTCTCAGGTCCTGGCAGGGCTGTGGCTCAGGGTCACTCCCAGGTCCTGGCAGGGTGTATCTCACAGTGTCCCGTGTCCCCAGGGGAGCTGGTGGCCCAGTTCAAGTTCACGGTGCTGCTGATGCCCAACGGGCCCATGAGGATCACGAGCGGCCCCTTCGAGCCCGAGCTCTACAAATCCGACCTGGACGTGCAGGACGGCGAGCTCAAGGTGGGCCCGGCGTTAATTAGTGATCATTAATAATATTAATGCGCTAATTAAGCGTTTATAGAAGCATAAAAGTAATTTGTTTATGTATAAGATGTTCATGGGAAAGTTTAGTTATTTATTTTCTGTTTTATTTATTTTCTAAATATTTATTTTCTATTTTTGTTAATTAGATTCTTATTATTAATTATGTTCTAAAATAAAATGTATTTATAATAGCTTTATGATTTATATAGTTATAAATATTATCATGTTATTATAAATATAATATAATATAGTTATGTATCGTTAGTAGAATAAATATTATAATTTCTAGAGTTAATAGTATTGATACATTAATTACTAATCAATAAGAAATAATTTTATATATAAAGTAAATTCATATAAAAATAAGTATAAAATGATTAAAAATATGCATAAAAAGATTGTGAATGTATTTTCTATTTTTATTAATTAGGTTCTTATTAGTAATTACCTTCTAAAATAAAATGTATTTATAATTGTTAATTTTATGATTTCGTTAACTTATAATATAATATTAATATATATAGTTAGTAGTATAAATATTAGAGTTAATAGCATTGATGGATTAATTACTAATCAATAAGAAAACATTTTATATGTAAAGTAAATATATAAAAGTAAGTATAAAATTATATAAAATATGCATAAAAATAGATTGTGAATGTAGAGATATATAAATTAATAAACTTATTAATAGATATATAGATACAAAAATAAATATAACATTAATTATATAGCCCAATAGCCTATATAATAATTAGACAATATATTTTATATTTATATAATTTTAATGAAAGCATTTACATTTATATTTATTTTTATATTTATATTTTTATACTCTTTTTAAGAAATATTTTATAAATATTTTATCATTATTTTATATTTTACATTTATATACAACTTATATAAGTCTAATTAATGATGGAAGCAGTACATTTATATCTACATATAAAACATTAATTAATAATCTAGTAGAGTAAAATAGCAACAATAAATAATAAGAATTGGAGTATTAATAACTGAAGTGTAATGGAAGTGCACTAATAAATACACAAATAAAATACTCTAAAATAAGGCCAATTAAAATAGTTGATAGTTAAAACTGTTAATTAAAATAATTAATAATTAAACTCACACACTAAATTAGTTAATTAAAATAAATAATAATTAAAATTATAATAATTAAATTAGTTAATTGTAATAATTAATAATTAAAGATGAAGTTAATAATTAAATTAGTTGTACAGTTAATAATTAGTTAATAATTAAATTAGTTAATTAAGGCCAATTATTAAATAAAATCAAGCTGGTTAATTAAATTAGTTAATTAAATTAAATTAGTTAATTAAAATAATTAATAATTAAATTAGTTAATTAAACTAGTGAATAATTAAATTAGTTAATAATTAATTAATAATTAATTAATAATTAAAATATTAATAAAAATAATTAATAATTTAAACGGCTAATAATTAAAATAATTAATAATTAAAATATTAGTAATTAATAAAGCAGCACCTCCCCAGGCTCACCCGTCCTTTCTCCCATGGAGGGGGAGTGAAGGAAAAGGACCCAAATCCTGCCCCAAAATGACCCAAATTCCCATAATCCCAAAAAAACCCCGGGATCATTTCCCGTCTCCTCACCTTTCCCTCCCTTCCAGGCCCTCCTACAGAGCTCTGCCAGCCGCAAGACCCAGAAAAAGAAGAAAAAGAAGGTAAAAAACGGGAGATTTTTATACTGGGAGTGCCCAAATTTGTAATTTTGTAATCCTCATTTTTGAGGGGAAAAAATCATATTTGAAGGATAAATGTTCATAATGCGCAAATTTGAGGGGAAAATGCTCATTTTTGAGGGGAAACTGCTCACTTTTGAGGGGAAAATGTTCATTTTTGAGGGGAAAATGTTCATTTTTGAGGGGAAACTGTTCATTTTTGAGGGGAAACTGCTCATTTTTGAAGGATAAATGTTCATTTTTGAGGGAAAATGTTCATTTTTGAGGGGAAAATGGTCATTTCTGAGGGGAAAATGCTCATTTTTGAGGGGAAACTGTTCATTTCTGAGGGGAAACTGCTCATTTTTGAAGGATAAATGTTCATTTTTGAGGGGAAAATGGTCATTTTTGAGGGGAAAATGTTCATTTTTGAGGGGAAAATGTTCATTTTTGAGGGGAAACTGCTCATTTCTGAGGGGAAAAAAGTCGTATTTGAAGGATAAATGTTCATAATGCTCATTTTTGAGGGAAAAATGCTAATTTTTGAGGGAAAATGTTCAGTTTTGAGGGGAAAATGTTCATTTTTGAGAGGAAAATGTTCATTTTTGAGGGAAAATGTTCATTTTTGAGGGGAAAATGTTCATTTTTGAGAGGAAAATGTTCATTTTTGAGGGAAAGTGTTCATTTTTGAGGGGAAAATGCTCATTTTTGAGCAGAAAATGTTCATTTTTGACGGGAAAGTGGTCGTTTCTGAGGGGAAACTGCTCATTTTTGAAGGATAAATGTTCATTTTTGAGGGGAAAATGCTCATTTCTGAGGGGAAAACAGTCATATTTGAAGGATAAATGTTCATAATGCGCATATTTGAGGGAAAAATGCTCATTTTTGAGGGGAAACTGCTCATTTCTGAGAGGAAAATGTTCATTTCTGAGGGGAAAATGCTCATTTTTGAGGGAAAAAAGTTCATTTTTGAGGGGAAACTGCTCATTTCTGAGGGGAAAATGTACATTTCTGAGGGGAAAATGCTCATTTTTGAGGGCAAAATGTTCATTTTTGAGGGAAAAATGCTAATTTTTGAGGGGAAAATGTTCATTTTTGAGGGCAAAATGTTCATTTTTGAGGGGAAAATGCTCATTTTTGAGGGGAAAAAAGTCATATTTGAAGGATAAATGTTCATAATGCGCATTTTTGAGGGAAAAATGCTAATTTTTGAGGGGAAACTGCTCATTTTTGAGGGGAAAATGGTAATTTTTGAGGGAAAATGTTCATTTTTGAGGGGAAAATGCTCATTTTTGAAGGATAAATGTTAATTTCTGAGGGGAAAATGCTCATTTTTGAGCAGAAAATGTTCATTTTTGAGGGGAAAATGCTCATTTTTGAGGGGAAAAAAGTCATATTTGAAGGATAAATGTTCATAATGCGCATATTTGAGGGGAAAATGCTGATTTTTGAGGGGAAACTGCTAATTTTTGAGGGAAAATGTTCATTTTTGAGGGAAAATGTTCATTTTTGAGGGGGAAATGTTTATTTTTGAGAGGAAAATGTTCATTTTTGAGGGAAAATGTTCATTTTTGAGGGGAAAATGTTCATATTTGAGGGGAAAATGTTCATTTTTGACGGGAAAGTGGTCATTTCTGAGGGGAAACGGCTCATTTTTGAAGGATAAATGTTCATTTTTGAGGGGAAAATGTTCATTTCTGAGGGGAAAAAGTCATATTTGAATGATAAATGTTCATAATGCGCATATTTGAGGGAAAAATGCTCATTTTTGAGGGGAAAATGTTCATTTTTATAGGAAAAACGTTGAAAAACCCTGGATTTTTTCCCCCACAGGCTTCCAAAAACGCTGAAAATGCCACCACGGGGGAGACGGCGGAGGAGAACGAGGCCGGCGACTGAGAGCCCTTTGAAAGTTCTCAAATCGCCTCTTTTTGCCCCAAAACAACAAAAAAATAAACACCCCCACCCCCCCAAAAAAAAAAACAAACATGAAATTCCATCCAGAACCCGAAATAATCTGCAGGAAATCTGGAATTCCCACAGAATCCAAGCAGCTCCCGTTGACTTTGCCAAGGAGGGAGGAATCTCTCGGGACTTGAAAAGGAAAGGAATAATAATTAATTAATTAATTAATTAATAGAAAACATCCCCGAAAAGAGCAGCAAAAAAAAAAAAAAATTAATAATAATAATAATAAAAATTAGGAGTGAAAGTCGCTATGGAATCTTTTAATATTCCCCACGTTTGGAGAGGTGGATCTGGAAAATCCGGGGAGAGGGGGAGTGGAGGGAGCTGCTGATTTTCTTCCTCCTCCTCCTCTTCCTCATCCTCCTGCTGCCTTTTTTTAGTGTTTAATTTTTACCCTTTGGAAATTTTCACTTTTAAACAAAAAACCCAAAAACCAAGTGATTCCACCCAAAAAAAAAGTGCCCTGTGCGAGCGATTCGGGATTTTTTTCTTTTCCCTTTTAAAATTGGGGGGGGAAAAAAAAAAACCATCAAATTTTTTTAAAGTTTTTCCTCCCCCTCAAACCCCCCACACCCACCAGGAGCCTTTTCTGCCTCTGCCTTGATTTAAAGGGATTTCAAAAGAAAAATTTAAAAAAGAAAAAAAAATCGCTATTTTTTAAAAAACCACACATTTTTAAAACGATCCAAACCCCTCGGGGAAGCCGCCGTCATTCCCGGCCTTTTCGCGGAGCCGAATTCCCTTTCCCAAAAAAAAAGACAAAAAAAAACCCAAAAAAAACAAAAAAAAAAAATCCCGGGTTTTGGGTGTTTTTTAAATCCTTGATATCCCCCCTCCCCCAAAATCCCGGGAGCACATTCCACCTTTTTCCCCGTGAAACCCGGAGGAGAGATTTTTTTTTTTTTTTGAGTTTTTTTTTGGGGTTTTTTTTTTCACTTTTTCCCCCCCTCCCCCTCTGGATTCTTTAGTAATTTTGGGGGGGAAAAAATTCCAGCAGAATTCCTCAAGGGAATATGAGGGGGGAAAAGGTGAGGGGAAGCGCTGCCGGATCCGGGCTAGGCCCGAACCCCAGGGGTATCTCTCTTTTATAGTCGAATTTTTTACAAAAAAACCACAAAAAAAAAGAAAAAAAAAAAGCCGATTAAACGCCGTCGAGTTGAATGTTTTGAGGTTTTTTTTTTTTCCTTTTGGGATACCCCTGGTTGGTTTTTTTTTTCCCCCCCCTCCCCTCACCTTGAGTTTTTTGGGAATTCTGATTCCCGCCGTTCCTCCGCTAGGCCTCGGTGCTTCCTCGAAATCCGAGTTTTCCACCCCGAAAAGAAACGACAAAAATAAAACTCCACA
Organism: Eopsaltria australis; assembly: GCA_034509425.1. Lineage (NCBI taxonomy): Eukaryota > Metazoa > Chordata > Aves > Passeriformes > Petroicidae > Eopsaltria > Eopsaltria australis. Next base: position 5,770 of record JAVTVJ010007173.1, read on the forward strand.
CACGTGCAAATGTTACCAAAGTCGAAATAAAAGAGAATAAACGATGTGATATTGGATTTTATTCTGGGTTTTTTTGTTTGGGTTTTTTTTTCCCCCCCATGTCTTTGGTTCTTTTGGGATTTAGGTGGGACTGGGTGGGTTTGGTGTTGGGAAGGGGAATTTTGAGGGGAAATGTTTATTTTTGAGGGGAAAACGGTTGTTTTTGAGGGGAAAACGGTCATTTTTGAGAGGAAAATGATTGGTTTTGAGAGGAAAATGTTAATTTTTGAGGGGAAAATGCTCATTTTTGAGGGGAAAATGGTTATATTTGAGGGGAAAATGTTCAGTTTTGAGGGAAAAAAGGTCATTTTTGAGGGAAAACTGCTCATTTTTGAGGGGAAAATGGTCATTTTTGAGAGGAAAATGCTAATTTTTGAGGGAAAAATGCTCATTTTTGAGAGGAAAATGGTTATATTTGAGGGGAAAATGTTCAGTTTTGAGGGAAAAAAAGGTCATTTTTGAGGGAAAACTGCTCATTTTTGAGAGGAAAATGTTCATTTTTGAGGGGAAAATGGTCATTTTTGAGAGGAAAACAGTCATTTTTGAGGGGAAAATCCTCGTTTTTAAAGGAAAACTCATTTTTAGGGAGAACTGGTCATTTTTGAAGGAAAAATGCTAGTTTTTGAGGGGAAAATGCTGATTTCTGGGGGGAAAATGCTCATTTTTGGGGGAAAATGGTCATTCTTGAGGGGAAAATAGCTATATTTGAGGGAAAAATGCTAATCTTTGAGGGGAAAATGTTCATTTTTGATGGAGAAATGGTCATTTTTGTGGAACAAATCCTCATTTTTGAGGGGAAAATACTAATTTCTGAGGGAAAAAGTCATATTTGAAGGAAAAAATGCTAATTTTTGAGGCTAAAGTGGTCATTTTTTGGGGGAGAGTGCTCATTTCTGAGGGAAAAATGCTCATTTTTGAAGGAAAAATGCTAATTTTTGAGGGGGAAATGGTGATTTCTGAGGGGAAAATGCTCTTTTTGGGGGGATAGTCCTCATTTTTGAGGGGGAAATGGTCATTTTTGAAGAAAAAATCCTCATTTTTTGGTGAAAATCTTCATTTTTGAGAGGAAAATATCCATTTCTGAGGGAAAAAAGTCATATTTGAAGGAAAAATGCTCATTTTTGAGGGGAAAATACTAATATTTGAGAGAGAACTGTTCATTTTTGAGGGGAAAATGCTCATTTTTGAGGGAAAAATAAATCATTTTGAGGGAAAAATAAATCAACTTGAGCGAAAAAGCTCATTTTGAAAAGAAAAAATAATTTGAAAGGAAAAACCTCTAATTTTAGGGAAAACCCTCTCATTTTAATGGAAAAAAAAACTATTTTTGAGGAGAAACCTCCTCATTCTGAGGGGAAAATTCCCTCACTTTGAGGAGAAAGAATCTAATTTTGAAGAAGACATATTTTGAGGGGAAAATCCTTTGAGGGAAACCCCGCCCCTTCAATTTAAAGGCGAAAAAATTCTCATTTTGAGAGAAAATAAATAATTTTGAGGGGAAAAACTCATTTTGAGGTAAAACTCCCTTATTTTACAGGTGAAAAATATTCTGAGGGGAAAAGTCCCTCTTTTTAAGGGAAAAACTCATTAATTTTAACCTTTTAAAGAAGTATTCCACCTGGAGACGGGAGGGATCTATAAACTGCTAAAACTTTACGGAGATTTATTTAATTTTATATTTTATATCTTTTATGCTACAATATGAAAACATTTTATATTTTTACCTCAAAGCAAAGTCCCTGGAGGTACTTTAGGACGCACCGACAATCCCGTTAAAGCTTTGGATAAGCGGAAACTCCTGAAAAAAAAAGTATTCGATGCTTTTATTCCCAATAAAATTGACGTGGGGAGGGAGCAAACCCCGCGGCGGCGCAAAATGGCGGGCGCGGCCGGACTACAACTCCCATGATGCCCCAACAGCTAGGAACTACAATTCCCATCGTGCCTCGCGCCTCGGTGGGCGTGGCCTGGGCGCCTCCCTATAAATAGGCCCCGCCGGTCGGCGCGAGCCCCTCTCGGCCGCCGCCATCTTGAGGCCTTCACCGGCCGCCGCCTCCATCCGCCGCCATCCGCCTCCATCCGCCGCCCCCCGCCCGCCGGGACTGAGCGGGTCTCCGCCGCACCGCCATGAGGGCTAAGGTGAGCGGGGGGGAGCGGCGCGGGGGCGGCCGATGGCGCCTCAGCCACCGCCGGCCATGGATGGGGGGGGTGCGGCCTGGACACCCCCGGGGCGGGGGAACCGGGGAATGGGGGGGGGGCTGGGGGTGTCTGCGCTGGGAGGAGTGTGGGGGGGAACTGGGAGAGAAAAGCTGGTGAGGGACTGGGGGGAACTGGAGGCACTGGGAGAGCTGAACCAATTTGGGACTGGGGGCAGTGGGAGAGAGAAACCGGTCTGGGACTGGGAGAACCAAACTGGTGTGGGACTGGGGGCACTGGGAGATCAAAGGAGTCTGGGACTGGGGTTACTGGGATGGGTAAACCAGTCTGGGACTGGGGGAACTGGGAGAGACAAATCCGTGTGGGACTGGGGTTACTGGGATGGGTAAACCAGTCTGGAACTGGGGTTACTGGGATGGATAAATCCGTGTGGGACTGTGGTTACTGGGATGGATAAACCAGTCTGAGACTGGGGGAACTGGGAGAGATAAATCCGTATGGGACTGGTGGGGACTTGGGGATACTGGGACAGGCAAACCAGCGTGGGACTGGGATTACTGGGAGAGTCAAGCCCGACTGGGGGGGAACTGGTGGGGATTTGGAGGAACGGGGAGACCCAAACCAGTGTGGGACTGGGAGGACTGGAGGAGCCAAACCAGTATGATACTGGGGGGACTGGAGGCATTGGGAGAGCTAAACCAGTTTGGAATGGGGATACTGGGAGAGATGAACCCTCTGGGACTGGGGGGGAACTGGTACGGACTGGAGGGCACTGGGAGAGACAAACCAGTTTGGGACTGGGGGGACTGGGAAGGATAAACCAGTGTGGAACTGGGGAGAACTGGAGGCACTGGGAGAGCTGAACTAGTGTCAAACTGGGGGCACTGGGAGAACCAAACCAGCGTGGGACTGGGAGAGATAAATCAGTACAGGACTGGGAGTACTGGGAGAGCCAAACTGGTGTGGGACTGGGGCCAGTGAGAAATAAACCAGTATGGGACTGGGGGCACTGGGAGAGAGAAACCAGTATGGGACTGGGGACACTGGGAGAGCCAGAGCAGTGTGGGACTGGGGGCACTGGGAGAGAGAAACCAGTATGGGACTGGGGGGACTGGGAGAGCCAGAGCAGTGTGGGACTGGGTGCAATGGGGGAAATAAACCAGTGTGGGACTGGGAGCACTGGTGGGGACTGGGGGAAATAAACTGGTACGGGACTGGGAGCACTGGTGGGCACTGGGGACGCTGGGAAAGCCAAACCAGTGTGGGACTGGTGAGGAATGGGGGCACTGGGAGAGCCAAACTGGTGGGACTGGGAGTACTGGTGGGGACTGGGGACGCTGGGAAAGTCAAACCAGTGTGGGACTGGTGAGGACTGGGGGCACTGGGAGCACTGGAGGGGGCTCTGGTGGGGACTGGGAGCACTGGTGGGGACTGGGGACGCTGGGAAAGCCAAACCAGTGTGGGATTGGTGAGGACTGGGGGCACTGGGAGAGCCGGACTGGGAGCACTGGTGGGAGCCATGGTGGGGACTGGGAGCACTGGTGGGGACTGGGGACGCTGGGAAAGCCAAACCAGTGTGGGTCTGGTGGGGACGGGGGGCACTGGGAGAGCCAAACTGGTGGAGAGTGGGGAGACTGGGGGCACTGGGAGAGCCAAACTGGTGGAGAGTGGGGAGACTGGGGGCACTGGGAGGACTGCACTGGTGGGGAATGGGGGCACTGGTAAGGACAGGGGGCACTGGGGGAGCCGCACTGGTGTCACTGGTGTGCCACTGGTGTGTCACTGGTGCCACTGGTGTCACTGGTGTGTCACTGGTGTGTCACTGGTGTGCCACTGGTGTGTCACTGGTGTGTCACTGGTGTGTCACTGGTGTGTCACTGGTGTCACTGGTGCCCTGACCCTGTCCCCGTGTCCTTCTCTCCCCAGTGGCGCAAGAAGCGAATGCGCAGGTACGGGAGAGCCCGGGACTGGAGCGGACTGGCCAAACTGGGACAGGGCCCGGGGGCTCCCGGTGTCCCGGGCCTGGCCCGGTTCATTCCCGGTTCATTCCCGGTTCATTCCCAGTTCATCCCTGGTTCATCCCTGGTTCATTCCCGGTTCATTCCCGGTTCATTCCCAGTTCATCCCTGGTTCATCCCTGGTTCATCCCTGGTTCATTCCCGGTTCATTCCCGGTTCATTCCCAGTTCATTCCCGGTTCATTCCCAGTTCATTCCCAGTTCATTCCCAGTTCATTCCCAGTTCATCCCTGCTTCCCTGGTCCCAGCCCTGTTTATCCCCAGTTTACCCTGGGTTCCCCAGTCCCGGTTCATCCCCAGTTCCCCAGTCCTGGTCCAGTTCATCCCCAGTTCCCCAGTCCCATCCCAGTTCCCAGTTCCCCAGTCCATCCCAGTCCCATCCGAGTTCCCCAGTCCCAGTCCTTCCCAGTCCTTCCCAGTCCATCCCAGTCCATCCCAGTCCATCCCAGTCCTTCCCAGTCCTTCCCAGTCCATCCCAGTCCTTCCCAGTCCATCCCAGTCCATCCCAGTTCCCCAGTCCATCCCAGTCCCATCCCAGTCCCATCCCAGTTCCCCAGTCCCAGTCCATCCCAGTCCATCCCAGTCCATCCCAGTCCATCCCAGTCCATCCCAGTCCATCCCAGTTCCCGTTGGTGACTCTGCCACCGCTCTGTCCCCAGGCTGAAGCGCAAGAGGAGGAAGATGAGGCAAAGGTCCAAGTGAGCGCCCCCGCTGGGCCGGGGACACCTGGGGACACCTGGGGACACCCGGGGACACCTGGGGACACCCGGTGCCATCCCGGTGACCCCCAGTGCCACTCAGTGACCCCCGGGGCTGTCCCCGCTGCTGTCCCCGGGGCTGTCCCGGGCCGGTTCCTTTCCCCGCGGCGGCCGTGCCGTGAATAAACGTTGACTCTTGATTACACAGCGCTGTGGGGGCTCCTCCGGTAACCGGGGAGGGGCTCCGGGGGGGTCTGGGGGCTCCTCCGGTAACCGGGGAGGGCTCCGGGGGCGGGGGGGGCTCCGGTAACCGAGGTACAGGGGATGGAACCGGGGGTCCCGCCGGTACCGGGGCTGGGCCAGGGGTCCTTGAGGAACAGGGGGCGGTCAGGACCGGGGGTGTGTCTTTAATGGGGACCGGGAATCCTCCGGTACCGGGAATCCTCCGGCACCGGCGCAGGGCGGGGAGCGGCGTGAGGAATGCTCCGGTAACCGGGCAGGGGTGGGAAGGGCCGGGGCTCCTCCAGGGGGGACCGGAACAGCACAAAGCGGCGGCTCCGGTACCGGGGCGGGCGGGAGGCACCGGGAGGGGATCCCCGGGACCGAGCCGAGCTATCCCCGGTATCGGGACCGAGCCGAGCCGTGCCCGGTAACGGGCCCAAGGCCGAGCCATCCCCGGGACCGGGCCCGAGTCATCCCCGGTACCGGGGCCGAGCCGAGCCATGCCCAGTAACGGGACCGAGCCGAGCCATGCCCGGTAACGGGACCGAGCCATGCCCGCTACCGGGACCTGTGTGGGACCGAGCCGAGCTATCCCCGGTACCGAGGCCGAGCCGACCAATGCCCGGGACCGAGCCGAGCCATGCCCGGTAACAGGGCCGAG
>JAVTVJ010007174.1:0-10481 GCA_034509425.1 Eopsaltria australis
TTTCCATCATTTGCATCAAGTGTTTCCCCAAGCCCTCCAAAAGACCCAAAATGACCCAAAACTTCCCCAAAAAGTCCCCAAAATGACCCAGAACTGCCCCAATTTTCCCAAAATCCCCCCAAACTGCCCCCAGATCCCCCTTTTCCCCCCTAAAAACCGCATTTTCCTCCATTTTCAGCCATCTTTTCCATATTTGCTCATTTTTCCCATCTAAGGCGGCCTCATTTGCATAGCGGCCGCGGCCCCGCCCCCAGGGCGTGGCCTGACGGGCGACTCCTCCCCCAGCAGGCGGCGCATGCGCAGCTCCTGCTCGGCCTAGCTCTAGCCCGGCAGGCACTGAGACCTCCCGGCCACTAGGTGGCGCTAACGCAGTGGGTTTTGAGGCGATCAGAAGGCTTTGGGGGGAAATGTAGGGGATGATGGGGGTCCCAGGTAGAATATGGGGGATTGTGGGGTGAATTTGGTGGATTTTGGGGATCCCTGAGGGGTTTAGGGGCACCTGAAGTGGATTTTGGGGTGAATTTGGGGGATTTTGGGTGTCCCTGAGCGGTTTAGGGGGATCTGAAGTGGATTTTGGGGTGAATTTGAGGGATTTTGGGGTCCCTGAGGGGTTTAGAAGGATCTGAGCAGGATTTTGGGGTGAATTTGGGGGGTTTTGGGCTGACCATATTTGTCCCTGATTAGCATAAAGGGCGTGGCCACACCCAGTGATCACGCGGCCTTGTTTGAATCAAAAGGGGCGTGGCCTAACACCAACATCCACACTCCAACATCATTTGCGTCTAGTCGGTGAATATTCATCATTTTTTTGCATAAATACAGGCATGATTCAATTAAATCTTATTCATTCCCTTGCAATAAACTTCATTTGCATGAAAAGCAGAGTCCATCGGCGTTAATTAATCGCATTTCCATCATTTGCATCAAGTGTTTCCCCAAGCCCTCCAAAAGACCCAAAATGACCCAAAACGTCCCCAAAAAGTACCCAAAATGACCCAGAACTGCCCCAATTTTCCCCAAATCCCCCCAAACTGCCCCCAGATCCCCCTTTTCCCCCCTAAAAACCGCATTTTCCTCCATTTTCAGCCATCTTTTCCATATTGGGTCATTTTTCCCAACTAAGGCCGCCTCATTTGCATAGCGGCCGCGGCCCGCCCCAGGGGGCCGTTGGCCTGACGGGCGACTCCCCCCCAGCAGCGGCGCAACGCCGCAAGCTCCTGCTCGGCCTGGCTCTAGCCCGCAGGCACTGCAGACCTCCAGCATTAGGTGCGCTAACGCAAGTGCGGTTTTGAGGCGATCGAGGGCTTTGGGGGAAAAGTAGGGATGATTGGGGGCCCAGGTAGATATGGGATTGTGGGGAATTGGGATTTTGGATTCCCTGAGCGGTTTAGGGGCCACCTGAAGTGGATTTGGTGAATGTGGGCGATTTTGGGCGTCCCTGAGGGGTTTAGGGGGATCTGAGCAGGATTTTCGGGTGAATTTGGGGGATTTTGGGGGTCCCTGAGGGGTTTAGGAGGATCTGAGCAGGATTTTGGGGTGAATTTGGGGGGGTTTTGGCTGACCATATTTGTTCCTGATTAGCATAAAGGGCGTGGCCACAGCCAGTGATCACGGGGCCTTGTTTGAATCAAAAGGGGCGTGGCCTAACACCAACATCCACACTCCAACCTCATTTGCGTCTAGTCGGTGAATATTCATCATTTTTTGGCATAAATACAGGCGTGGTTCAATTAAATCTTATTCATTCCCTTGCAATAAACTTCATTTGCATGAAAAGCAGAGTCCATCAGCGTTAATTAATCGCATTTCCATCATTTGCATCAAGTGTTCCCCAAGCCCTCCAAAAGACTCAAAATGACCCAAAACTTCCCCAAAAAGTCCCCAAAATGACCCAGAACTGCCCCAATTTTCCCCAAATCCCCCCAAACTGCCCCAATCCCGTTTCCCCCTAAAAACCGCATTTTCTCCATTTCACATCTTTTCCATATTTGCTCATTTTTCCCATCTAAGCCGCCTCATTTGCATAGCGGCCGGGGCCCCGCCCCCAGGAACGTGGCCTAACGGGCGACTCCTCCCCCAGCAGGCGGCGCATGCGCAGCTCCTGCTCGGCCTGGCTCTAGCCCGGCAGGCACTGAGACCTCCCGGCCACTAGGTGGCGCTAACGCAGTGGGTTTTAAAGCGATCTGAGGGCTTTGGGGGGAAATGTAGGGGATGATGGGGGTCCCAGGTAGAATATGGGGGATTGTGGGGTGAATTTGGTGGATTTTGGGGATCCCTGAGGGGTTTAGGGGCACCTGAAGTGGATTTGGGGTGAATTTGGGGGATTTTGGGTGTCCCTGAGCGGTTTAGGGGGATCTGAAGTGGATTTTGGGGTGAATTTGGGGGATTTTGGGGGTCCCTGAGGGTTTTAGAAGGATCTGAGCAGGATTTTTGGGTGAAGTTGGGGGGTTTTGGGCTGACCATATTTGTCCCTGATTAGCATAAAGGGCGTGGCCACAGCCAGTGATCACGGGGCCTTGTTTGAATCAAAAGGGGCGTGGCCTAACACCAACATCCACACTCCAACCCTCATTTGCGTATAGTCGGTGAATATTCATCATTTTTTGGCATAAATACAGGCGTGATTCAATTAAATCTTATTCATTCCCTTGCAATAAACTTCATTTGCATGAATAGCAGAGTCCATCAGCGTTAATTAATCGCATTTCCATCATTTGCATCAAGTGTTTCCCCAAGCCCTCCAAAAGACCCAAAATGACCCAAAACTTCCCCAAAAAGTCCCCCAAATGACCCAGAACTGCCCCCATTTTGCCAAATCCCCCCAAACTGCCCCCAGATCCGCGCTTTTTCCCCCTAAACCCGCATTTCTCTCCATTTTCCAGCATCTTTTCATAGTTGGTCATTTTTTCCCATTTAAGGCCGCCTCATTTGCATAGCGGCCGCGGCCTCCGCCCCCAGGGCCCGTGGCCTGACGGGCGACTCCCTCCCCAGCAGGGCGCATGCGCAGCTCATGCTCGGCCTGGCTCTAGCCCGGCAGGCACTGAGACCTCCCGGCCACTAGGTGGCGCTAACGCAGTGGGTTTTGAGGCGATCTGAGGGCTTTGGGGGGAAATGTAGGGGATGATGGGGGTCCCAGGTAGAATATGGGGGATTGTGGGGTGAATTTGGTGGATTTTGGGGATCCCTGAAGGGTTTAGGGGCACCTGAAGTGGACTTTGGGGTGAATTTGGGGGATTTTGGGTGTCCCTGAGGGGTTTAGGGGGATCTGAGCAGGATTTTGGGGTGAATTTGGGGGATTTTGGGGGTCCCTGAGGGTTTTAGACGGATCTGAGCAGGATTACGGGGTGAATTTAATGGGGATTTTGGGCTGACCATATTTGTCCCTGATTAGCATAAAGGGCGTGGCCACACCCAGTGATCACGGGGCCTTGTTTGAATCAAAGGGGCGTGGCCTAACACCAACATCCACACTCCAACCTCATTTGCGTCTAGTCGGTGAATATTCATCATTTATTTGCATAAATACAGGCGTGATTCAATTAAATCTTATTCATTCCCTTGCAATAAACTTCATTTGCATGAAAAGCAGAGTCCATCAGCGTTATTAATCGCATTTCCATCATTTGCATCAAGTGTTTCCCCAAGCCCTCCAAAAGACCCAAAATGACCCAAAACTTCCCCAAAAAGTCCCCAAAATGACCCAGAACTGCCCCAATTTTCCCCAAATTCCCCCAAACTGCCCCCAGATCCCCCGTTTCCCCCCTAAAACCCGCATTTTCCTCCATTTTCAGCCATCTTTTCCATATTTGGTCATTTTTCCCATCTAAGGCCGCCTCATTTGCATAGCGGCCGCGGCCCCGCCCCCAGGGGCGTGGCCTGACGAGCGACTCCTCCCCAGCAGGCGGCGCATGCGCAGCTCCTGCTCGGCCTGGCTCTAGCCCGGCAGGCACTGAGACCTCCCGGCCACTAGGTGGCGCTAACGCAGTGGGTTTTGAGGCGATCTGAGGGCTTTGGGGGGAAATGTAGGGGATGATGGGGGTCCCAGGTAGAATACTGGGGATTGTGGGGTGAATTTGGTGGATTTTGGGGATCCCTGAGAGGTTTAGGGGCACCTGAAGTGGATTTTGGGGTGAATTTGGGGGATTTTGGGGGTCCCTGAGGGGTTTAGAAGGATCTGAGCAGGATTTTGGGGTGAATTTGTGGGGTTTTGGGGTCTTGGAGGGTTTTTTAACGGATCTGAGGAGGTTTGGGGTGAATTAATGGGGATTTTGGGCTGACCATATTGTCCGTGATTAGCATAAAGGGCGTGGCACAGCGCAGTGATCACGGGGCCTTGTTTGAATCAAAAGGGGCATGGGCTAACACCAACATCCGCACTCCAACCTCATTTACGTATAGTCGGTGAATATTCATCATTTATTTGCATAAATACAGGCGTGATTCAATTAAATCTTATCAATTCCCTTGCAATAAACCTCATTTGCATGAAAAGCAGAGTCCATCAGCGTTAATTAATCGCATTTCCATCATTTGCATCAAGTGTTTCCCAAGCCCTCCAAAAGACCCAAAATGACCCAAAACTTCCCCAAAAAGTCCCCAAAATGACCCAGAACTGCCCCAATTTTCCCCAAATCCCCCCAAACTGCCCCAGATCCCCCTTTTCCCCCTTAAAAACCGCATTTCCTCCATTTTCAGCCATCTTTTCCATATTTGCTCATTTTTCCCATCTAAGGCCGCCTCATTTGCATAGCAGCCGCGGCCCCGCCCCCAGGGGCGTGGCCTAACGGGCGACTCCTCCCCCAGCAGGCGGCGCCTGCGCAGCTCCTGCTCGGCCTGGCTCTAGCCCGGCAGGCACTGAGACCTCCCGGCCACTAGGTGGCGCTAACGCCGGGGGTTTTGAGGCGATCTGAGGGCTTGGGGGGGAAATGTAGGGGATGATGGGGGTCCCAGGTAGAATATGGGGGATTGTGGGGTGAATTTGGTGGATTTTGGGGATCCCTGAGGGGTTTAGGGCCACCTGAAGTGGATTTTGGGGTGAATTTGGGGGATTTTGGGTGTCCCTGAGCGGTTTAGGGGGATCTGAAGTGGATTTTGGGGTGAATTTGGGGGATTTTGGGGGTCCCTGAGGGGTTTAGAAGGATCTGAGCAGGATTTTTGGGGTGAAGTTGGGGGGTTTTGGGCTGACCATATTTGTCCCTGATTAGCATAAAGGGCGTGGCCACACCCAGTGATCACGGGGCCTTGTCTGAATCAAAAGGTGCGTGGCCTAACACCAACATCCACACTCCAACCTCATTTGCGTATAGTCGGAGAATATTCATCATTTTTTTGCATAAATACAGGCGTGATTCAATTAAATCTTATTCATTCCCTTGTAATAAACTTCATTTGCATGAAAAGCAGAGTCCATCAGCGTTAATTAATCGCATTTCCATCATTTGCATCAAGTGTTTCCCCAAGCCCTCCAAAAGACCCAAAATGACCCAAAACTTCCCCAAAAAGTCGCCAAAATGACCCAGAACTGCCCCAATTTTCCCCAAATCACCCCAAACTTCCCCCAGATCCCCCTTTTCCCCCCTAAAAACCGCATTTTCCTCCATTTTCAGCCATCTTTTCCATATTTGCTCATTTTTCCCATCTAAGGCCGCCTCATTTGCATAGCGGCCGCGGCCCCGCCCCCAGGGGCGTGGCTTGACGGGCGACTCCTCCCCCAGCAGGCGGCGCATGCGCAGCTCCTGCTCGGCCTGGCTCTAGCCCGGCAGGCACTGAGACCTCCCGGCCACTAGGTGGCGCTAGCACAGTGGGTTTTGAGGCGATCTGCGGGCTTTGGGGGGAAATGTAAGGGATGATGGGGATACCAGGTAGAATATGGGGGATTGTGGGGTGAATTCAGTAGATTTTGGGGATCCCTGAGGGGTTTAGGGGCACCTGAAGTGGATTTTGGGGTGAATTTGATGGGGATTTTGGGCTGACCATATTTGTCCCTGATTAGCATGAAGGGCGTGGCCACAGCCAGTGATCACGGGGCCTTGTTTGAATCAAAAGGGGCGTGGCCTAACACCAACATCCACACTCCAACCTCATTTGCGTATAGTCGGAGAATATTCATCATTTTTTGCATAAATACAGGCGTGATTCAATTAAATCTTATTCATTCCCTTGCAATAAACTTCATTTGCATGAAAAGCAGAGTCCATCAGCGTTAATTAATCGCATTTCCATCATTTGCATCAAGTGTTTCCCCAAGCCCTCCAAAAGACCCAAAATGACCCAAACTTCCCCAAGAAGTCCCCAAAATGACCCAGAACTGCCCCAATTTTCCCCAAATCCCCCCAAACTGCCCCCAGATCCCCCTTTTCCCCCCTAAAACCCGCATTTTCCTCCATTTTCAGCCATCTTTTCCATAGTTGCTCATTTTTCCCATCTAAGGCGCCTCATTTGCATAGCGGCCGCGGCCCCGCCCCCAGGGGCGTGGCCTGACGGGCGACTCCTCCCCCAGCAGGCGGCGCATGCGCAGCTCCTGCTCGGCCTGGCTCTAGCCCGGCAGGCACTGAGACCTCCCGGCCACTAGGTGGCGTTAACGCAGTGGGTTTTGAGGCGATCTGAGGGCTTTGGGGGGAAATGTAGGGGATGATGGGGGTCCCAGGTAGAATATGGGGGATTGTGGGGTGAATTTGGTGGATTTTGGGGATCCCTGAGGGGTTTAGGGGCACCTGAAGTGGATTTTGGAGTGAATTTGGGGGATTTTGGGGGTCCCTGAGGGGTTTAGAAGGATCTTAAGTGGATTTTGGGGTGAATTTGGGGGATTTTGGGGGTCCTTGAGGGTTTTAGACGGATCTGAGCAGGATTTTGGGGTGAATTTAATGGGGATTTTGGGCTGACCATATTTTTCCCTGATTAGCATAAAGGGCGTGGCAACAGCCAGTGATCACGGGGCCTTGTTTGAATCAAAAGGGGCGTGGCCTAACACCGACATCCACACTCCAACCTCATTTGCGTCTAGTCGGTGAATATTCATCATTTATTTGCATAAATACAGGCGTGATTCAATTAAATCTTATTCAATTCCCTTGCATAACTTCATTTGCATGAAAGCAAAGTCCATGCAGCGTTAATTAAGCGCATTTCATCATTTGCATGCAAGTTTTCCCAAGCCCTCCAAAAGACCCAAAATGACCCCAAAAACTTCCCCAAAAAGTCCCCAAAATGACCCAGAACTGCCCAATTTTCCCAAATCCCCCAACTGCACCAGATCCCGCGTTTCCCCCTAAAAACGAATTTCCGCCCTCGCATTTTCAGCCATCTTTCATAGTTTGGGTCATTTTTCCCATCTAAGGCGCCTCATTTGCATAGCGCCCCCGCCCGGGCCCCCCGCCAGGGCGTGGCCTGAAAAAAAAACGGGGCCCCCGACTCTGCCCCCCCCCCCCCCCCCCCCCCCCACAGGCGGCGCATGCGCAGCTCCTGCTCGGCCTGGCTCTAGCCCGGCAGGCCCTGAGACCTCGCCGGCCACTAGGTGGCGCTACGCAGTGGTTTGAGGCGATCTGAGGGCTGTGGGGGAAAATGTAGGGGATGCTGGGGGTCCCAGGTAGAATATGGGGGATTGTGGGGTGAATTTGGTGGATTTTGGGGATCCCTGAGGGGTTTAGGGGCACCTGAAGTGGATTTTGGGGTGAATTTGGGGGATTTTGGGTGTCCCTGAGGGGTTTAGGGGGATCTGAAGTGGATTTTGGGGTGAAATTGGGGGATTTTGGGGGTCCCTGAGGGGTTTAGAAGGATCTGAGCAGGATTTTGGGGTGAAGTTGGGGGGTTTTGGGCTGACCATATTTGTCCCTGATTAGCATAAAGGGCGTGGCCACAGCCAGTGATCACGGGGCCTTGTTTGAATCAAAAGGGCGTGGCCTAACACCAACATCCACACTCCAACCTCATTTGCGTATAGTCGGTGAATATTCATCATTTTTTGGCATAAATACAGGCGTGATTCAATTAAATCTTATTCATTCCCTTGCAATAAACTTCATTTGCATGAAAAGCAGAGTCCATCAGCGGTAATTAATCGCATTTCCATCATGTGCATCAAGTGTTTCCCCAAGCCCTCCAAAAGACCCAAAATGACCCAAAACTTCCCCAAAAAGTCCCCAAAATGACCCAGAACTGCCCCAATTTTCCCCAAATCCCACCAAACTTCCCCCAGATCCCCCTTTTCCCCCCTAAAAACCGCATTTTCCTCCATTTTCAGCCATCTTTTCCATATTTGCTCATTTTTCCCATCTAAGGCGCCTCATTTGGCATAGCGCCGCGGTCCCGCCCCAGGGGCGTGGCCTGACGGGCGACTCTCGCCCAAGCAGGCGGGCATGCGCAGCTCTGCTCGGCCTGGCTCTAGCCCGGTCAGGCACTGAGACCTCCCGGCACTAGTGGCGGCTAACGCAGTGGGTTTTGAGGCGATCTGAGGCTTTGGGGGGAAATGTCGGGGATGATGGGGGTCCCAGGTAGAATAGGGGGGATTGTGGGGTGAATTTGGTGGATTTTGGGGATCCCTGAGGGGTTTAGGGGCACATGAAGTGGATTTTGGGGTGAATTTGGGGGATTTTGGGTGTCCCTGAGCGGTTTAGGGGGATCTGAAGTGGATTTTGGGGTGAATTTGGGGGATTTTGGGGGTCCCTGAGGGGTTTAGAAGGATCTGAGCAGGATTTTTGGGGTGAAGTTGGGGGGTTTTGGGCTGACCATATTTGTCCCTGATTAGCATAAAGGGCGTGCACAGCAAGTGATCACGGGGCTTGTTTGAACAAAGGGGCGTGGGCCTAACACCAACATCCACATCAACCTATTTGCGTCTAGTCCGGTGAATATCATCATTTTTTTGATAATACAGGCGTGGATTAATTAAATTTATTCATTCCCTTGCAATTAAACTTCATTTGCATGAAAAGCAGAGTCCTCAGCACGGTCGTTAATTAATCGCATTCCATCATTTGCATCAAGTGTTTCCCCAAGCCCTCCAAAAGACCCAAAATGACCCAAAACTTCCCCAAAAAGTCCCCAAAATGACCCAGAACTGCCCCAATTTTCCCCAAATCCCCCCAAACTGCCCCCAGATCCCGCTTTTCCCCCCTAAAAACCGCATTTTCCTCCATTTTCAGCCATCTTTTTCCATATTTGGTCATTTTTCCCATCTAAGGCCGCCTCATTTGCATAGCGGCCGCGGCCCCGCCCCCAGGGGCGTGGCCTGACGGGCGACTCCTCCCCCAGCAGGCGGCGCATGCGCAGCTCCTGCTCGGCCTGGCTCTAGCCGAGCAGGCACTGAGACCTCCCGGCCACTAGGTGGCGCTAGCACAGTGGGTTTTGAGGCGATCTGCGGGCTTTGGGGGGAATGTAAGGGATGATGGGGCTACCAGGTAGAATATGGGATTGTGGGGTGAATTTCAGAGAATTTTGGGGATCCTGAGGGTTTAGGGGCAACTGAATGGATTGGGGTGAATTTAAATGGGGATTTTGGGCTGACCATATTTGTCCCTCATTAGCATAAAGGGCGTGGCCACAGCCAGTGATCACGGGGCTTTGTTTGAATCAAAAGGGGCGTGGCCTAACACCAACATCCACACTCCAACCTCATTTGCGTATAGTCGGAGAATATTCATCATTTTTTTGCATAAATACAGGCGTGATTCAATTAAATCTTATTCATTCCCTGGCAATAAACTTCATTTGCATGAAAAGCAGAGTCCATCAGCGTTAATTAATCGCATTTCCATCATTTGCATCAAGTGTTTCCCCAAGCCCTCCAAAGGACCCAAAACTTCCCCAAAAAGTCCCCAAAATGACCCAGAACTGCCCCAATTTTCCCCAAATCCCCCCAAACTGCCCCCAGATCCCCCTTTTCCCCCTAAAAACCGCATTTTCCTCCATTTTCAGCCATCTTTTCCATAGTTGCTCATTTTTCCCATCTAAGGCCGCCTCATTTGCATAGCGTCCGCGGCCCCGCCCCCAGGGGCGTGGCCTGACGGGCGACTCCTCCGCCAGCAGGCGGCGCATGCGCAGCTCCTGCTCGGCCTGGCTCTAGCCCGGCAGGCACTGAGACCTCCCGGCCACTAGGTGGCGCTAACGCAGTGGGTTTGGAGGCGATCTGAGGGCTTTGGGGGAAAATGTAGGGGATGATGGGGGTCCCAGGTAGAATATGGGGGATTGTGGGGTGAATTTGGTGGATTTTGGGGATCCCTGAGGGGTTTAGGGGCACCTGAAGTGGATTTTGGAGTGAATTTGGGGGATTTTGGGGTCCCTGAGGGGTTTAGAAGGATCTTAAGTGGATTTTGGGGTGAATTTGGGGGATTTTGGGGATCCTTGAGGGTTTTAGACGGATCTGAGCAGGATTTTGGGGTGAATTTAATGGGGATTTTGGGCTGACCATATTTGTCCCTCATTAGCATAAAGGGCGTGGCCACAGCCAGTGATCACGGGGCTTTGTTTGAATCAAAAGGGGCGTG
>JAVTVJ010007175.1:0-21540 GCA_034509425.1 Eopsaltria australis
TCGGCCTGGCTCGAGCCCGGCAGGCACTGAGACCTCCCGGCCACTAGGTGGCGCTAACGCAGTGGTTTTTGAGGCGATCTGAGGGCTTTGGGGGGAAATGTAGGGGATGATGGGGGTCCCAGGTAGAATATGGGGGATTGTGGGGTGAATTTGGTGGATTTTGGGGATCCCTGAGGGTTTTAGGGGCACCTGAAGTGGATTTTGGGGTGAATTTGGGGGATTTTGGGGGTCCTTGAGGGGTTTAGATGGATCTGAGCAGGATTTTGGGGTGAATTTAATGGGGATTTTGGGCTGAAACGCAATTTGTCCCTGATTAGCATAAAGGGCGTGGCCACAGCCAGTGATCACGGGGCCTTGTTTGAATCAAAAGGGGCGTGGCCTAACACCAACATCCACACTCCAACCTCATTTGCATCTAGTCGGTGAATATTCATCATTTATTTGCATAAATACAGGCGTGATTCAATTAGATCTTATTCATTCCCTTGCAATAAACTTCATTTGCATGAAAAGCAGAGTCCATCAGCGTTAATTAATCGCATTTCCATCATTTGTATCAAGTGTTCCCCAAGCCCTCCAAAAGACCCAAAATGACCCAAAACTTCCCCAAAAAGTCCCCAAAATGACCCAGAACTGCCCCAATTTTCCCCACATCCCCCCAAACTGCCCCCAGATCCCCCTTTTCCCCCCTAAAAACCGCATTTTCCTCCATTTTCAGCCATCTTTTCCATAATTTGCTCATTTTCCATCTAAGGCCGCCTCATTTGCATTGCGGCCGCGGCCCCGCCCCCAGGGCCGTGGCCTGACGGGCGACTCCTCCCCCAGCAGGCGGCGCATGCGCAGCTCCTGCTCGGCCTGGCTCTAGCCGGGCAGGCACTGAGACCTCCCGGCCACTAGGTGGCGCTAACGCAGTGGGTTTTGAGGCAATCTGAGGGCTTTGGGGAGAAATGTAGGGGATGATGGGGGTCCCAGGTAGAATATGGGGGATTGTGGGGTGAATTTGGTGGATTTTGGGGATCCCTGAGGGGTTTAGGGCCACCTGAAGTGGATGTTGGGGTGAATTTGGGGGATTTTGGGTGTCCCTGAGGAAGTTTAGACGGATCTGAGCAGATTTGGGTGTGAAATTAATGGGGATTTTGGGCTGACCATGTTTGTCCCTCATTAGCATAAAGGGCGTGGCTACACCCAGTGATCACGGGGCCTTCTTTGAATCAAAAGGGGCGTGGCCTAACACCAACATCCACACTCCAACCTCATTTGCGTATAGTCGGTGAATATTCATCATTTATTTGCATAATTACAGGCGTGATTCAATTAGATCTTATTCATTCCCTTGCAATAAACTTCATTTGCATGAAAAGCAGAGTCCATCAGCGTTAATTAATCGCATTTCCATCATTTGCATCAAGTGTTCCCCCAAGCCCTTCAAAAGACCCAAAATGACCCAAAACTTTCCCAAAAAGTCCCCAAAATGACCCAGAACTGCCCCAATTTTCCCCAAATCCCCCCAAACTGCCCCCAGATCCCGCGTTTTCCCCCTAAAAACCGCATTTTCCTCCATTTTCAGCCATCTTTTCCATATTTGCTCATTTTTCCCATCTAAGGCCGCCTCATTTGCATAGCGGCCGCGGCCCCGCCCCCAGGGGCGTGGCCTGACGGGCGACTCCTCCCCCAGCAGGCGGCGCATGCGCAGCTCCTGCTCGGCCTGGCTCTAGCCCGGCAAGCACTGAGACCTCCCGGCCACTAGGTGGCGCTAACGCAGTGGGTTTTGAGGCGATCTGAGGGCTTTGGGGGGAATGTAGGGGATGATGGGGGTCCCAGGTAGAATATGGGGGATTGTGGGGTGAATTTGGTGGATTTTGGGGATCCCTGAGGGGTTTAGGGGCACCTGAAGTGGATTTTGGGGTGAATTTGGGGGATTTTGGGTGTCCTTGAGGGGTTAAGAAGGATCTGAGCAGGATTTTGGGGTGAATTTAATGGGGATTTTGGGCTGACCATGTTTGTCCCTCATTAGCATAAAGGGCATGGCCACAGCCAGTGATCACGGGGCCTTGTTTGAATCAAAAGGGGCGTGGCCTAACACCAACATCCACACTCCAACCTCATTTGCGTCTAGTCGGTGAATATCCATCATTTATTTGCATAAATACAGGCGTGATTCAATTAAATCTTATTCATTCCCTTGCAATAAACTTCATTTGCATGAAAAGCAGAGTCCATCGGCGTTAATTAATCGCATTTCCATCATTTGCATCAAGTGTTTCCCCAAGCCCTCCAAAAGACCCAAAATGACCCAAAACTTCCCCAAAAAGTCTCCAAAATGACCCAGAACGGCCCCAATTTTCCCCAAATCCTCCCAAACTGCCCCCAGATCCCCCGTTTCCCCCCTCAAAACCGCATTTTCCTCCCTTTTCAGCCATCTTTTCCATAGTTGCTCATTTTTCCCATCTAAGGCCGCCTCATTTGCATAGCGGCCGCGGCCCCGCCCCCAGGGCCGTGGCCTGACGGGCGACTCCACCCCCAGCAGGCGGCGCATGCGCAGCTCCTGCTCGCCCTGGCTCTAGCCCGGCAGGCACTGAGACCTCCCGGCCACTAGGTGGCGCTAACGCAGTGGGTTTTGAGGCGATCTGAGGGCTTTGGGGGGAAATGTAGGGGATGATGGGGTTCCCAGGTAGAATATGGGGGATTGTGGGGTGAATTTGGTGGATTTTGGGGATCCCTGAGGGGTTTAGGGGCACCTGAAGTGGATTTTGGGGTGAATTTGGGGGATTTTGGGTGTCCCTGAGGGGTTTAGGGGGATCTGAAGTGGATTTTGGGGTGAATTTAATGGGGACTTTGGACTGACCATATTTGTCCCTGATTAGCATAAAGGGCGTGGCCACAGCCAGTGACCACGGGGCCTTGTTTGAATCAAAAGGGGCGTGGCCTAACACCAACATCCACACTCCAACCTCATTTGCGTCTAGTCGGTGAATATTCATCATTTATTTGCATAAATACAGGCGTGATTCAATAAATCTTATTCATTCCCTTGCAATAAACTTCATTTGCATGAAAAGCAGAGTCCATCAGCGTTAATTAATCGCATTTCCATCATTTGCATCAAGTGTTTCCCCAAGCCCTCCAAAAGACCCAAAACTTCCCCAAAAAGTCCCCAAAAAGTCCCCCAAATGACCCCGAACGGGCCCAATTTTTCACCCAATCCCCCCAACTGCCCAGATCCCCACTTTCCCCTAAAATTCGCGCATTTCTCATTTTTCAGCCATCTTCTCCATAGTTGGTCATTTTTCCCATCTAAGGCCGCCTCATTTGCATAGCGGCCGCGGCCCCGCCCCCAGGGGCGTGGCCTGACGGGCGACTCCTCCCCCAGCAGGCGGCGCATGCGCAGCTCTTGCTCGGCCTGGCTCTAGCCCGGCAGGCACTGAGACCTCCCGGCCACTAGGTGCCGCTAACGCAGTGGGTTTTGAGGCGATCTGAGGGCTTTGGGGGGAACTGTAGGGGATGATGGGGGTCCCAGGTAGAATATGGGGGATTGTGGGGTGAATTTGGTGAATTTTGGGGATCCCTGAGGGGTTTAGGGGCACCTGAAGTGGATTTTGGGGTGAATTTGGGGGATTTTGGGGGTCCCTGAGGGGTTTAGAAGGATCTGAAGTGGATTTTGGGGTGATTTAATGGGTGATTTTTGGGGCTGACGCATGTTTGTCCTATTAAGCATTAAAGGGGTGCGCCACAGCCAGTGATCACGGGGCCTTGTGTTTGATATCAAAGGGGCGTGGCCCTAGACTACAACTATCCACATCTCCAACCTCATTTTGTGTAGTCGTGAATATCCTATCATTTTAATTTTGCATAATACAGCGTGATTCAGATTTAATCTATTTCATCCTTGCAAATAACTTCATTTTGCATGAAAAAGTCAGAGTCGCATTCGGCGTTAATTAATCGCATTCATCATTTGCATCAAGTGTTGTCCCAAGCCTCCAATAAGACCAAAATGACCGCAAAAACTTCCTCATAAATCTCTCATAATGACCCAAAACTGCCCCAATTTTCCCCAAATCCCCCCAAACTGCCCCCAGATCCCCCTTTTCCCCCCTAAAAACCGCATTTTCCTCCATTTTCAGCCATCTTTTCCATATTTGGTCATTTTTCCCATCTAAAGGCCGCCTCATTTGCATAGCGGCCGCGGCCCCGCCCCCAGGGGCGTGGACTGACGGGCGACTCCTCCCCCAGCAGGCGGCGCATGCGCAGCTCCTGCTCGGCCTGGCTCTAGCCCGGCAGGCACTGAGACCTCCCGGCCACTAGGTGGCGCTAATGCAGTGGGTTTGGAGGCGATCTGAGGGCTTTGGGGGGAAATGTAGGGGATGATGGGGGTCCCAGGTAGAATATGGGGGATTGTGGGGTGAATTTTGTGGATTTTGGGGATCCCTGAGGGGTTTAGGGGCACCTGAAGTGGATTTTGGGGTGAATTTGGGGGATTTTGGGCATCCCTGAGGGGTTTAGAAGAATCTGAGTAGGATTTTGGGGTGAATTTGGGGGGTTTGGGGCTGACCATATTTGTCCCTCATTAGCATAAAGGGCGTGGCCACAGCCAGTGATCACGGGGCCTTGTTTGAATCAAAAGGGGCGTGGCCTAACACCAACATCCACACTCCAACCTCATTTGCGTCTAGTCGGTGAATATTCATCATTTTTTTGCATAAATACAGGCGTGATTCATTTAAATCTTATTCATTCCCTTGCAATAAACTTCATTTGCATGAAAAGCAGAGTCCATCAGCGTTAATTAATCGCATTTCCATCATTTGCATCAAGTGTTTCCCCAAGCCCTCCAAAAGACCCCAAATGACCCAAAACTTCCCCAAAAAGTCCCCAAAATGACCCAGAACTGCCCCAATTTTCCCCAAATCCTCCCAAACTGCCCCCAGATCCCCCGTTTCCCCCCTAAAAACCGCATTTTCCTCCATTTTCAGCCATCTTTTCCATAGTTGCTCATTTTTCCCATCTAAGGCCGCCTCATTTGCATAGCGGCCGCGGCCACGCCCCCAGGGGCGTGGCCTGACGGGCGACTCCTCCCCCAGCAGGCGGCGCATGCGCAGCTCCTGCTCGGCCTGGCTCTAGCCCGGCAGGCACTGAGACCTCCCGGCCACTAGGTGGCGCTAACGCAGTGGGTTTTGAGGCGATCTGAGGGCTTTGGGGGAAAATGTAGGGGATGATGGGGGTCCCAGGTCGAATATGGGGGATTGTGGGGTGAATTTGGTGGATTTTGGGGATCCCTGAGGGGTTTAGGGGCACCTGAAGTGGATTTTGGGGTGAATTTGGGGGATTTTGGGGGTCCCTGAGGGGTTTAGAAGGATCTGAGCAGGATTTTGGGGTGAATTTGGGGGATTTGGGGCTGACCATATTTGTCCTTCATTAGCATAAATGGCGTGGCCACACCCAGTGATCACGGGGCCTTCTTTGAATCAAAAGGGGCGTGGCCTAACACCAACATCCACACTCCAACCTCATTTGCGTATAGTCGGTGAATATTCATCATTTATTTGCATAAATACAGGCGTGATTCAATTAAATCTTATTAATTTCCTTGCAATAAACTTCATTTGCATGAAAAGAAGAGTCCATCAGCGTTAATTAATCGCATTTCCATCATTTGCATCAAGTGTTTCCCCAAGCCCTCCAAAAGACCCAAAATGACCCAAAACTTCCCCAAAAAGTCCCCAAAATGACCCAGAACTGCCCCAATTTTCCCCAAATCCCCCCAAACTGGCCCCAGATCCCCCTTTTCCCCCCTAAAAACCGCATTTTCCTCCATTTTCAGCCATCTTTTCCATATTTGCTCATTTTTCTCATCTAAGGCCGCCTCATTTGCATAGCGGCCGCGGCCCCGCCCCCAGGGGCGTGGCATGACGGGCGACTCCTCCCCCAGCAGGCGGCGCATGCGCAGCTCCTGCTCGGCCTGGCTCTAGCCCGGCAGGCACTGAGACCTCCCGGCCACTAGGTGGCGCTAACGCAGTGGGGTTTGAGGCGATCTGAGGGCTTTGGGGGGAAATGTAGGGGATGATGGGGGTCCCAGGTAGAATATGGGGGATTGTGGGGTGAATTTGGTGGATTTTGGGGATCCCTGAGGGGTTTAAGGGCACCTGAAGTGGATTTTGGGGTGAATTTGGGGGATTTTGGGGGTCCCTGAGGGGTTTAGAAGGATCTGAGCAGGATTTTGGGGTGAATTTGGGGGGTTTTGGGCTGACCATATTTGTCCCTCATTAGCATAAAGGGCGTGGCCACAGCCAGTGATCACAGGGCCTTGTTTGAATCAAAAGGGGCGTGGCCTAACACCAACATCCACACTCCAACCTCATTTGCGTCTAGTCGTTGAATATCCATCATTTATTTGCATAAATACAGGCGTGATTCAATTAAATCTTATTCATTCCCTTGCAATAAACTTCATTTGCATGAAAAGCAGAGTCCATCAGCGTTAATTAATCGCATTTCCATCATTTGCATCAAGTGTTTCCCCAAGCCCTCCAAAAGACCCAAAATGACCCAAAACTTCCCCAAAAAGTCCCCAAAATGACCCAGAACTGCCCCAATTTTCCCCAAATCCCCCAAACTGCCCCCAGCTCCCCCTTTTCCCCTATAAAAACCGCATTTTCCTCCATTTTCAGCCATCTTTTCCATAGTTGGTCATTTTCCCCATCTAAGGCCGCCTCATTTGCATAGCGGCCGCGGCCCCGCCCCCAGGGGCGTGGCCTGACGGGCGACTCCTCCCCCAGCAGGCGGCGCATGCGCAGCTTCTGCTCGGCCTGGCTCTAGCCCGGCAGGCACTGAGACCTCCCGGCCACTAGGTGGCGCTAACGCAGTGGGTTTTGAGGCGATCTGAGGGCTTTGGGGGGAAATGTAGGGGATGATGGGGGTCCCAGGTAGAATATGGGGAATTGTGGGGTGAATTTGGTGGAATTTGGGGATCCCTGAGAGGTTTAGGGGCACCTGAAGTGGATTTTGGGGTGAATTTGGGGGATTTTGGGGGTCCCTGAGGGGTTTAGAAGGATCTGAGCAGGATTTTGGGGTGAATTTGGGGGGTTTTGGGCTGACCATATTTGTCCCTGATTAGCATAAAGGGCGTGGCCACACCCAGTGATCACGGGGCCTTGTTTGAATCAAAGGGGCGTGGCCTAACACCAACATCCACACTCCAACCTCATTTGCGTGTAGTCGGTGAATATCCATCATTTATTTGCATAAATACAGGCGTGATTCAATTAAATCTTATTCATTCCCTTGCAATAAACTTCATTTGCATGAAAAGCAGAGTCCATCAGCGTTAATTAATCGCCTTTCCATCATTTGCATCAAGTGTTTCCCCAAGCCCTCCAAAAGACCCAAAATGACCCAAAACTTCCCCAAAAAGTCCCCAAAATGACCCAGAACTGCCCCAATTTTCCCCAAATCCCCCCAAACTGCCCCCAGATCCCCCTTTTCCCCCCTAAAAACCGCATTTTCCTCCATTTTCAGCCATCTTTTTCATATTTGGTCATTTTTCCCATCTAAGGCCGCCTCATTTGCATAGCGGCCGCGGCCCCGCCCCAGGGGCGTGGCCTGACAGGCGACTCCTCCCCCAGCAGGCGGCGCATGCGCAGCTCCTGCTCGGCCTGGCTCTAGCCCGGCAGGCACTGAGACCTCCGGGCCACTAGGTGGCGCTAACGCAGTGGGTTTTGAGGCGATCTAAGGGCTTTGGGGGAAATGTAGGGATGATGGGGGTCCGCAGGAAGAAAATGGATTGTGGGTGAATTTTGGTGATTTTGGGGATCCCTGAGGGGTTTAGGGGCACCTGAATGGCATTTGGGGTGAATTTGGGGGATTTTGGGGGTCCTTGAAGGGTTATAGAAGACTGAGCAGGCAATTTTGGGGTGAATTTAATGGGGATTTGGGCTGACCATGTTTGTCCCTGATTAGCATAAAGGGCGTGGCCACAGCCAGTGATCACGGGGCCTTGTTTGAATCAAAAGGGGCGTGGCCTAACACCAACATCCACACTCCAACCTCATTTGCGTATAGTCGGTGAATATTCATCATTTTTTGCATAAATACAGGCGTGATTCAATTAAATCTTATTCATTCCCTTGCAATAAACTTCATTTGCATGAAAAGCAGAGTCCATCAGCGTAAATTAATCGCATTTCCATCATTTGCATCAAGTGTTTTTCCAAGCCTTCCAAAAGACCCAAAATGACCCAGAACTTCCCCAAAAAGTCCCCAAAATGACCCAGAACTGCCCCAATATTCCCCAATCCCCGCATAACTGCCCCAGACCCCTTTTCCCCCTAAAAACCGCATTTCCTCCATTTCAGCCATCTTTTCGCATATTTGCTCATTTTTTCCCCATTCTACAGGCTGCCTCATTTGCATAGCGGCCGCGGGCGCGTCCCCAGGGGCGTGGCCTGACGGGCGACTCCTCCCCCAGCAGGCGGCGCATGCGCAGCTCCTGCTCGGCCTGGCTCTAGCCCGGCAGGCACTGAGACCTCCCGGCCACTAGGTGGCGCTAACGCAGTGGGTTTTGAGGCGATCTGAGGGCTTTGGGGGGAAATGTAGGGGATGATGGGGGGTCCCAGGTAGAATATGGGGGATTGTGGGGTGAATTTGGTGGATTTTGGGGATACCTGAGAGGTTTAGGGGCACCTGAAGTGGATTTTGGGGTGAATTTGGGGGATTTTGGGGGTCCCTGAGGGGTTTAGAAGAAATCTGAGTAGGGATTTTGGGGGGTGAATTTGGGGGTTTGGGGCTGAACATATTGTCCCTGATTAGCATACAACAGGGCCGTGGCCAGCAGCCAGTGATCAACGGGGCCTTGTTTGAATAAAAGGGCGTGGCCTTAACACCAAACATCCTCACTCCAACCTCATTTGCGTCTAGTCGGTGAATATTCATCATTTATTTGCATAATACAGGCGTGATTCAATTAGATCTTATTCATTCCCTTGCAATAAACTTCATTTGCATGAAAAGCAGAGTCCATCAGCGTTAATTAATCGCATTTCCATCATTTGCATCAAGTGTTTCCCCAAGCCCTCCAAAAGACCAAAAACTTCCCCAAAAAGTCCCCAAAATGACCCAGAACTGCCCCAATTTTCCCCAAATCCCCCCAAACTGCCCCCAGATCCCCCTTTTCCCCACCCCTAAAAAACCGGCATTTTCCGCCATTTTTCAGCCATCTTTTCCATATTTGGCTCATTTTTTTCCCTCTAAGTGCGCCTCAATTTGCATAGCGGCCGCGCCACCGCCCCAGGGGCGTGCTGACGGCGACTCCTCCCCCAGCAGGCGGCGCTTGCGCAGCTCCTGCTCGGCCTGGCTCTAGCCCGGCAGGCACTGAGACCTCCCGGCCACTAGGTGGCGCTAACGCAGTGGGTTTTGAGGCGATCTGAGGGCTTTGGGGGGAAATGTAGGGGATGATGGGGGTCCCAGGTAGAATATGGGGGATTGTGGGGTGAATTTGGTGGATTTTTGGGATCCCTGAGGGGTTTAGGGGCACCTGAAGTGGATTTTGGGGTGAATTTGGGGGATTTTGGGTGTCCCTGAGCGGTTTAGGGGGATCTGAGCAGGATTTTGGGGTGAATTTAATGGGGATTTTGGGCTGACCATGTTTGTCCCTGATTAGCATAAAGGGCGTGGCCACACCCAGTGATCACGGGGCCTTGTTTGACTCAAAAGGGGCGTGGCCTAACACCAACATCCACACTCCACCTCATTTGCGTCTAGTCGGTGAATATTCATCATTTTTTTGCATAAATACAGGCGTGATTCAATTAAATCTTATTCATTCCCTTGCAATAAACTTCATTTGCATGAAAAGCAGAGTCCATCAGCGTTAATTAATCGCATTTCCATCATTTGCATCAAGTGTTTCCACAAGCCCTCCAAAAGACCCAAAATGACCCAAAACTTCCCCAAAAAGTCCCCAAAATGACCCAGAACTGCCCCAATTTTCCCCAAATCCTCCCAAACTGCCCCCAGATCCCCCGTTTCCCCCCTAAAAACCGCATTTTCCTCCATTTTCAGCCATCTTTTCCATAGTTGCTCATTTTTTCCATCTAAGGCCGCCTCATTTGCATAGCGGCCGCGGCCCCGCCCCCAGGGGCGTGGCCTGACGGGCGACTCCTCCCCCAGCAGGCGGCGCATGCGCAGCTCCTGCTCGGCCTGGCTCTAGCCCGGCAGGCACTGAGACCTCCCGGCCACTAGGTGGCGCTAACGCAGTGGTTTTTGAGGCGATCTGAGGGCTTTGGGGGTAAATGTAGGGGATGATGGGGGTCCCAGGTAGAATATGGGGGATTGTGGGGTGAATTTGGTGGATTTTGGGGATCCCTGAGGGGTTTAGGGGCACCTGAAGTGGATTTTGGGGTGAATTTGGGGGATTTTGGGTGTCCCTGAGCGGTTTATGAGGATCTGAAGTGGATTTTGGGGTGAATTTGGGGGTTTTGGGTGACCATATTTGTCCCTGATTAGCATAAGGGCGTGGCCACACCCAGTGATCACGGGCGCTTGTTTGATATGAAAGGGGCGTGGCCTAACACCAACATCCACACTCCAACCTCATTGCGTATAGTCGGTGAATATTCATCATTTATTTGCATAAATACAGGCGTGATTCAATTAAATCTTATTCATTTCCTTGCAATAAACGTCATTTGCATGAAAAGCAGAGTCCATCAGCGTTAATTAATCGCATTTACATCATTTGCATCAAGTGTTTCCCCAAGCCCTCCAAAAGACCCAAAAGAACCCAAAACTTCCCCAAAAAGTCCCCAAAATGAACCAGAACTGCCCCAATTTTCTCCAAATCCCCCCAAACTGCCCCCAGATCCCCCTTTTCCCCCCTAAAAACCGCATTTTCCTCCATTTTCAGCCATCTTTTCCATATTTGCTCATTTTTCCCATCTAAGGCCGCCTCATTTGCATAGCGGCCGCGGCCCCGCCCCCAGGGGCGTGGCCTGACGGGCGACTCCTCCCCCAGCAGGCGGCGCATGCGCAGCTCCTGCTCGGCCTGGCTCTAGCCCGGCAGGCACTGAGACCTCCCGGCCACTAGGTGGCGCTAACGCAGTGGGTTTTGAGGCGATCTGAGGGCTTTGGGGGGAAATGTAGGGGATGATGGGGGTCCCAGGTAGAATATGGGGGATTGTGGGGTGAATTTGGTGGATTTTGGGGATCCCTGAGGGGTTTAGGGGCACCTGAAGTGGATTTTGGGGTGAATTTGGGGGATTTTGGGTGTCCCTGAGCGGTTTAGGGGGATCTGAAGTGGATTTTTGGGTGAATTTGGGGGATTTTGGGGGTCCCTGAGGGGTTTAGAAGGATCTGAGCAGGATTTTGGGGTGAATTTGGGGGGTTTTGGGCTGACCATATTTGTCCCTGATTAGCATAAAGGGCGTGGCCACACCCAGTGATCACGGGGCCTTGTTTGAATCAAAAGGGGCGTGGCCTAACACCAACATCCACACTCCAACCTCATTTGCGTATAGTCGGTGAATATTCATCATTTTTTGCAAAATACAGGCGTGATTCAATTAAATCTTATTCATTCCCTTGCAATAAACTTTATTTGCATGCAAAGCAGAGTCCATCAGCGTTAATTAATCGCATTTCCATCATTTGCATCAAGTGTTTCCCCAAGCCCTCCAAAAGACCCAAAATGACCCAAAACTTCCCCAAAAAGTCCCCAAAATGACCCAGAACTGCCCCAATTTTCCCCAAATCCGCCCAAACTGCCCCCAGATCCCCCGTTTCCCCCCTAAAAACCGCATTTTCCTCCATTTTCAGCCATCTTTTCCATATTTGGTCATTTTTCCCATCTAAGGCCGCTCATTTGCATAGCGGCCGCGGCCCCGCCCCCAGGGCCGTGGCCTGACGGGCGACTCCTCCCCCAGCAGGCGGCGCATGCGCAGCTCCTGCTCGGCCTGGCTCTAGCCCGGCAGGCACTGAGACCTCCCGGCCACTAGGTGGCGCTAACGCAGTGGGTTTTGAGGCGATCTGAGGGCTTTGGGGGGAAATGTAGGGGATGATGGGGGTCCCAGGTAGAATATGGGGATTGTGGGGTGAATTTGGTGGATTTTGGGGATCCCTGAGGGGTTTAGGGGCACCTGAAGTGGATTTTGGGGTGAATTTGGGGGATTTGGGTGTCCCTGAGCGGTTTAGGGGGATCTGAAGTGGATTTTGGGGTGAATTTGGGGGATTTTGGGGGTCCCTGAGGGGTTTAGAAGGATCTGAGCAGGATTTTGGGGTGAATTTGGGGGGTTTTGGGCTGACCATATTTATCCCTGATTAGCATAAAGGGCGTGGCCACACCCAGTGATCACGGGGCCTTGTTTGAATCAAAAGGGGCGTGGCCTAACACCAACATCCACACTCCAACCTCATTTGCGTATACTCGGAGAATATTCATTATTTTTTTGCATAAATACAGGCGTGATTCAATTAAATCTTATTCATTCCCTTGCAATAAACTTTATTTGCATGAAAAGCAGAGTCCATCAGCGTTAATTAATCGCATTTCCATCATTTGCATCAAGTGTTTCCCCAAGCCCTTCAAAAGACCCAAAATGACCCAAACTTCCCCAAAAAGTCCCCAAAATGACCCAGAACTGCCCCACGTTTCCCCAAATCCCCCCAAACTGCCCCCAGATCCCCCTTTTCCCCCCTAAAAACCGCATTTTCCTCCATTTTCAGCCATCTTTTCCATAGTTGGTCATTTTCCCATCTAAGGCCGCCTCATTTGCATAGCGTCCGCGGCCCCGCCCCCAGGGGCGTGGCCTGACGGGCGACTCCTCCCCCAGCAGGCGGCGCATGCGCAGCTCCTGCTCGGCCTGGCTCTAGCCCGCCAGGCACTGAGACCTCCCGGCCACTAGGTGGCGCTAACGCAGTGGGTTTTGAGGCGATCTGAAGGCTTTGGGGGGAAATGTAGGGGATTGTGGGGTGAATTTGGTGGATTTTGGGGATCCCTGAGGGGTTTAGGGGCACCTGAAGTGGATTTTGTGGTGAATTTGGGGGATTTTGGGTGTCCCTGAGGGGTTTAGGGAGATCTGAAGTGGATTTTGGGGTGAATTTGGGGGATTTTGGGGGTCCCTGAGGGGTTTAGAAGGATCTGAGCAGGATTTTGGGGTGAATTTGGGGGGTTTTGGGCTGACCATTTTTGTCCCTCATTAGCATAAAGGGCGTGGCCACACCAGTGATCACGGGGCCTTGTTTGAATCAAAAGGGGCGTGGCCTAACGCCAACATCCACACTCCAACCTCATTTGCGTATAGTCGGTGAATATTCATCATTTATTTGCATAAATACAGGCGTGATTCAATTAAATCTTATTAATTCCCTTGCAATAAACTTCATTTGCATGAGAAGCAGAGTCCATCAGCGTTAATTAATCGCATTTCCATCATTTGCATCAAGTGTTTCCCCAAGCCCTCCAAAAGACCCAAAATGACCCCAAACTTCGCCCAAAAAGTCCGCAAATGACCCAGAACTGCCCAATTTTCCCCAATCGCCCCCAAACTTCCCCGCAGATCCCCTTTTCCCCCCTAAAAAACCGATTTTCCTCCATTTTCAGCATCTTTCCATAGTTTGCTGCATTTTTCCATCTAAGCCCTCATTTTGCATAGCGGCCGCGGCCCCGCCCCCAGGGGCGTGGCCTTGACGGGCGATCTCCCCAGCAGGCGGCGCAGGCGCAGCTCCTGCTCGGCCTGGCTCTAGCCCGGCAGGCACTGAGACCTCCCGGCCACTAGGTGGCGCTAACGCAGTGGGTTTTGAGGCGATCTGAGGGCTTTTGGGGGAAATGTAGGGGATGATGGGGGTCCCAGGTAGAATATGGGGGATTGTGGGTGAATTTGGTGGATTTTGGGGATCCCTGAGGGGTTTAGGGGCACCTGAAGTGGATTTTGGGGTGAATTTGGGGGATTTTGGGTGTCCCTGAGCGGTTTACGGGGATCTGAAGTGGATTTTGGGGTGAATTCGGGGGATTTTGGGGGTCCCTGAGGGGTTTAGAAGGATCTGAGCAGGATTTTGGGTGAATTTGGGGGGTTTTTGGCTGACCATATTTTTTCCTGATTAGCATAAAGGGCGTGGCCACAGCCAGTGATCACGGGGCCTTGTTTGAATCAAAAGGGGCGTGGCCTAACACCAACATCCGCACTCCAACCTCATTTGCGTCTAGTCGGTGAATATTCATCATTTATTTGCATAAATACAGGCGTGATTCAATTAAATCTTATTAATTCCCTTGCAATAAACTTCATTTGCATGAAAAGCAGAGTCCATCGGCGTTAATTAATCGCATTTCCATCATTTGCATCAAGTGTTTCCCCAAGCCCTCCAAAAGACCCAAAATGACCCAAAACTTCCCCAAAAAGTCCCCAAAATGACCCAGAACTGCCCCAATTTTCCCCAAATCCCCACAAACTGCCCCCAGATCCCCCGTTTCCCCCTAAAAACCGCATTTTCCTCCATTTTCAGCCATCTTTTCCATAGTTGCTCATTTTTTTTTCCATCTAAGGCCGCCTCATTTGCATAGCGGCCGCGGCCCCGCCCCCAGGGGCGTGGCCTGACGGGCGACTCCGCCCCCAGCAGGCGGCGCATGCGCAGCTCCTGCTCGGCCTGGCTCTAGCCCGGCAGGCACTGAGACCTCCCGGCCACTAGGTGGCGCTCACGCAGTGGGTTTTGAGGCGATCTGAGGGCTTTGGGGGGAAATGTAGGGGATGATGGGGTTCCCAGGTAGAATATGGGGGATTGTGGGGTGAATTTGGTGGATTTTGGGGATCCCTGAGGGGTTTAGGGGCACCTGAAGTGGATTTTGGGGTGAATTTGGGGGATTTTGGGTGTCCCTGAGCGGTTTAGGGGGATCTGAAGTGGATTTTGGGGTGAATTTGGGGGAATTTTGGGGGTCCCTGAGGGGTTTAGAAGGATCTGAGCAGGATTTTGGGGTGAATTTAATGGGGATTTTGGGCTGACCATATTTGTCCCTGATTAGCATAAAGGGCGTGGCCACAGCCAGTGATCACGGGCCCTTGTTTGAATCAAAAGGGGCGTGGCCTAACACCAACATCCACACTCCAACCTCATTTGCATATAGTCGGTGAATATTCATCATTTTTTGGCATAAATACAGGCGTGGTTCAATTAAATCTTATTAATTCCCTTGCAATAAACTTCATTTGCATGAAAAGCAGAGTCCATCAGCGTTAATTAATCGCATTTCCATCATTTGCATCAAGTGTTTCCCCAAGCCCTCCAAAAGACCCAAAATGACACAAAACTTCCCCAAAAAGTCCCAAAATGTCCCAGAACTGCCCCAATTTTCCCCAAATCGCCCCAAACTGCCCCCAGATCCCCCTTTTCCCCCCTAAAAACCGCATTTTCCTCCATTTTCAGCCATCTTTTCCATATTTGGTCATTTTTCCCATCTAAAGGCCGCCTCATTTGCATAGCGGCCGCGGCCCCGCCCCCAGGGCCGTGGCCTGACGGGCGACTCCTCCCCCAGCAGGCAGCGCATGCGCAGCTCCTGCTCGGCCTGGCTCTAGCCCGGCAGGCACTGAGACCTCCCGGCCCCTAGGTGGCGCTAACGCCGTGGGTTTTGAGGCGATCTGAGGGCTTTGGGGGGAAATGTAGGGGATGATGGGGGTCCCAGGTAGAATATGGGGGATTGTGGGGTGAATTTGGTGGATTTTGGGGATCCCTGAGGGTTTTAGGGGCACCTGAAGTGGATTTTGGGGTGAATTTGGGGGATTTTGGGGGTCCTTGAGGGGTTTAGGAGGATCTGAGCAGGATTTTGGGGTGAATTTTGGGGGTTTTTGGGGGTCCCTGAGGGGTTTAGAAGGATCTGAGCAGGATTTTGGGGTGAAGTTGGGGGTTTTTGGGCTGACCATATTTGTCCCTGATTAGCATAAAGGGCGTGGCCACACCCAGTGATCACGGGGCCTTGTTTGAATCAAAAGGGGCGTGGCCTAACACCAACATCCACACTCCAACCTCATTTGCGTATAGTCGGTGAATATTCATCATTTTTTGCCATAAATACAGGCGTGATTCAATTAAATCTTATTCATTCCCTTGCAATAAACTTCATTTGCATGAAAAGCAGAGTCCATCAGCGTTAATTAATCGCATTTCCATCATTTGCATCAAGTGTTTCCCCAAGGCCTCCAAAAGACCCAAAATGACCCAAAACTTCCCCAAAAAGTCCCCAAAATGACCCAGAACTGCCCCAATTTTCCCCAAATCCCCCCAAACTGCCCCCAGATCCCCGTTTTCCCCCCTAAAAACCGCATTTTCCTCCATTTTCAGCCATCTTTTCCATAGTTGCTCATTTTTACCATCTAAGGCCGCCTCATTTGCATAGCGGCCGCGGCCCCGCCCCCAGGGCCGTGGCCGGACGGGCGACTCCTCCCCCAGCAGGCGGCGCATGCGCAGCTCTGCTCGCGCTGGCTTCTAGCCGCGGCAGGCACTGAGACCTCCCCGGCCACTAGGTGGCGCTAACGGCAGTGGGTTTTGAGGCGATCTGAAGGGCTTTGGGGGGAAATGTTAAGGGGATGATGGGGTCGCCGGGTAGAATATGGGGGGATTGTGGGGTGAATTTGGTGGATTTTGGGGATCCCTGAGGGGTTTAGGGGCACCTGAATTGGATTTTGGGGTGAATTTGGGGGATTTTGGGTGTCCCTGAGCGGTTTAGGGGGATCTGAAGTGGATTTTGGGGTGAATTTGGGGGATTTGGGGGGTCCCTGAGGGGTTTAGGGGTATCTGAGCAGGATTTTGGGGTGAATTTGGGGTTTTGGGCTGACCATAATTGTCTCTCATTAGCATAAAGGGCGTGGCCAGGCCAAGTGATCACGGGGCCTTGTTTGAATCAAAAGGGGCGTGGCGTAACACCAACATCCACACTCCAACCTCATTTGCGTCTAGTCGGTGAATATTCATCATTTATTTGCATAAATACAGGCGTGATTCAATTAAATCTTATTCATTCCCTTGCAATAAACTTCATTTGCATGAAAAGCAGAGTCCATCAGCGTTAATTAATCCCATTTTCATCATTTGCATCAAGTGTTTCCCCAAGCCCTCCGAAAGACCCAAAATGACCCAAAACTTCCCCAAAAAGTCCCCAAAATGACCCAAAACTGCCCCAATTTTCCCCAAATCCCCCCAAACTGCCCCCAGATCCCCCTTTTCCCCCCTAAAAAACCGCATTTTCCTCCATTTTCAGCCATCTTTTCCATATTTGCTCATTTTTCCCATCTAAGGCCGCCTCATTTGCATAGCGGCCGCGGCCCCCCCCCAGGGGCGTGGCCTGACGGGCGACTCCTCCCCCAGCAGGCGGCGCATGCGCAGCTCCTGCTCGGCCTGGCTCTAGCCCGGCAGGCACTGAGACCTCCCGGCCACTAGGTGGCGCTCACGCAGTGGGTTTTGAGGCGATCTGAGGGCTTTGGGGGGAAATGTAAGGGATGATGGAGGGTCCAGGTAGAATATGGGGGATTGTGGGGTGAATTTGGTGGATTTTGGGGATCCCTGAGGGGTTTAGGGGCACCTGAAGTGGATTTTGGGGTGAATTTGGGGGATTTTGGGTGTCCCTGAGCGGTTTAGGGGGATCTGAATTGGATTTTGGGGTGAATTTGGGGGATTTTGGGGGTCCCTGAGGGGTTTAGAAGGATCTGAGCAGGATTTTGGGGTGAAGTTGGGGAGTTTTGGGCTGACCATATTTGTCCCTGATTAGCATAAAGGGCGTGGCCACACCCAGTGATCACGGGGCCTTGTTTGAATCAAAAGGGGCGTGGCCTAACACCAACATCCACACTCCAACCTCATTTGCGTATAGTCGGAGAATATTCATCATTTTTTGTCATAAATACAGGCGTGATTCAATTAAATCTTATTCATTCCCTTGCAATAAACTTCATTTGCATGAAAAGCAGAGTCCATCAGCGTTAATTAATCCCATTTCCATCATTTATATCAAGTGTTTTCCCAAGCCCTCCAAAAGACCCAAAATGACCCAAAACTTCCCCAAAAAGTCCCCAAAATGACCCAGAACTGCCCCAATTTTCCCCAAATCCCCCCCAACTGCCCCCAGATCCCCCTGTTCCCCCCTCAAAACCGCATTTTCCTCCCATTTTTCAGCATCTTTTCATAGTTGCTCATTTTTTTTCCCATCTAAGGCCGCCTTCATTTGCATAGCGGCCGCGCCCCGCCGCCAGGGCGTGGCTGACGGGCGACTCCTCCCCAGAGGGGTCGGCGCATGCGGGCAGCTCCTGCTCGGCCTGGCTCTAGCCCGGCAGGCACTGAGACCTCCGGCCACTAGGTGGGCGCTAACGCAGTTGGGTTTTGAGGCGGATCTGAGGCTTTGGGGGGAAATGTAGGGGATGATGGGGTCCCAGGTAGAATATGGGGGATTGTGGGGTGAATTTGGGGGAATTTGGGGATCCCTGAGAGGTTTAGGGGCACCTGAAGTGGATTTTGGGGTGAATTTGGGGGATTTTGGGGGTCCCTGAGGGGTTTAGAAGGATCTGAGCAGGATTTTGGGTGAATTTGGGGGGTTTTTGGCTGACCATATTTTTTCCTGATTAGCATAAAGGGCGTGGCCACAGCCAGTGATCACGGGGCCTTGTTTGAATCAAAAGGGGCGTGGCCTAACACCAACATCCGCACTCCAACCTCATTTGCGTCTAGTCGGTGAATATTCATCATTTTTTTGCATAAATACAGGCGTGATTCAATTAAATCTTATTCATTCCCTGGCAATAAACTTCATTTGCATGAAAAGCAGAGTCCATCAGCGTTAATTAATCGCATTTCCATCATTTGCATCAAGTGTTTCCCAAGCCCTCCAAAAGACCCAAAATGACCCAAAACTTCCCCAAAAAGTCCCCAAAATGACCCAGAACTGCCCCAATTTTCCCCAAATCCCCCCAAACTGCCCCCAGATCCCCCGTTTCCCCTATAAAAACCGCATTTTCCTCCATTTTCAGCCATCTTTTCCATAGTTGCTCATTTTCCCCATCTAAGGCCGCCTTATTTGCATAGCGGCTGCGGCCCCGCCCCCAGGGGCGTGGCCTGACGGGCGACTCCTCCCCCAGCAGGCGGCGCATGCGCAGCTCCTGCTCGGCCTGGCTCTAGCCCGGCAGGCACTGAGACCTCCCGGCCACTAGGTGGCGCTAACGCAGTGGGTTTTGAGGCGATCTGAGGGCTTTGGGGGGAAAATGTAGGGGATGATGGGGGTCCCAGGTAGAATATGGGGGATTGTGGGGTGAATTTGGTGGATTTTGGGGATCTCTGAGGGGTTTAGGGGCACCTGAAGTGGATTTTGGGGTGAATTTGGGGGATTTTGGGTGTCCCTGAGTGGTTTAGGGGGATCTGAAGAGGATTTTGGGGTGAATTTGGGGGATTTTGGGGTCCTGAGGGGTTTAGAAGGATCTGAGCAGGATTTTGGGGTGAATTTGGGGGGGTTTTGGGCTGACCATATTTGTCCCTGATTAGCATAAAGGGCGTGGCCACACCCAGTGATCACGGGGCCTTGTTTGAATCAAAAGGGGCGTGGCCTAACACCAACATCCACACTCCAACCTCATTTGCGTCTAGTCGGTGAATATTCATCATTTTTTTGCAAAATACAGGCGTGATTCATTTAAATCTTATTCATTCCCTTGCAATAAACTTCATTTGCATGAAAAGCAGAGTCCATCAGCGTTAATTAATCGCATTTCCATCATTTGCATCAAGTGTTTCCCCAAGCCATCCAAAAGACCCAAAATGACCCAAAACTTCCCCAAAAAGTCCCCAAAATGACCCAGAACTGCCCCAAATTTCCCCAAATCGCCCCAAACTGCCCCCAGATCCCCCTTTTCCCCCCTAAAAACCGCATTTTCCTCCATTTTCAGCCATCTTTTCCATATTTGGTCATTTTTCCCATCTAAGGCCGCCTCATTTGCATAGCGGCCGCGGCCCCGCCCCCAGGGGCGTGGCCTGACGGGCGACTCCTCCCCCAGCAGTCGGCACATGCGCAGCTCCTGCTCGGCCTGGCTCTAGCCCGGCAGGCACTGAAACCTCCCGGCCACTAGGTGGCGCTAATGCAGTGGGTTTTGAGGCGATCTGAGGGCTTTGGGGGGAAATGTAGGGGATGATGGGGGTCCCAGGTAGAATATGGGGGATTGTGGGGTGAATTTGGTGGATTTTGGGGATCCCTGAGGGGTTTAGGGGCACCTGAAGTGGATTTTGGGGTGAATTTGGGGGATTTTGGGTGTCCCTGAGGGTTTAGGGGGATCTGAAGTGGATTTTGGGGTGAATTTGGGGGATTTTGGGGGTCCCTGAGGGGTTTAGAAGGATCTGAGACAGGATTTTGGGGTGAATTTGGGGGGTTTTGGGCTGACCATATTTGTCCCTGATTAGCATAAAGGGCGTGGCCACACCCAGTGATCACGGGGCCTTGTTTGAATCAAAAGGGGCGTGGCCTAACACCAACATCCACACTCCAACCTCATTTGCGTATAGTCGGTGAATATTCATCATTTATTTGCATAAATACAGGCGTGATTCAATTAAATCTTATTCATTCCCTTGCAATAAACTTCATTTGCATGAAAAGCAGAGTCCATCAGCGTTAATTAATCGCATTTCCATCATTTGCATCAAGTGTTTCCCCAAGCCCTCCAAAAGACCCAAAATGACCCAAAACTTCCCCAAAAAGTCCCCAAAATGACCCAGAACTGCCCCAATTTTCCCCAAATCCCCCCAAACTGCCCCCAGATCCCCCGTGTCCCCCCTAAAAACCGCATTTTCCTCCATTTTCAGCCATCTTTTCCATATTTGGTCATTTTTCCCATCTAAGGCCGCCTCATTTGCATAGCGGCCGCGGCCCCGCCCCCAGGGCCGTGGCCTGACGGGCGACTCCTCCCCCAGCAGGCGGCGCATGCGCAGCTCCTGCTCGGCCTGGCTCTAGCCCGGCAGGCACTGAGACCTCCCGGCCACTAGGTGGCGCTAACGCAGTGGGTTTTGAGGCGATCTGAGGGCTTTGGGGGAAATGTAGGGGATGATGGGGGTCCCAGGTAGAATATGGGGGATTGTGGGGTGAATTTGGTGGATTTTGGGGATCCCTGAGGGGTTTAGGGGCACCTGAAGTGGATTTTGGGGTGAATTTGGGGGATTTTGGGTGTCCCTGAGCGGTTTAGGGGGATCTGAAGTGGATTTTGGGGTGAATTTGGGGGATTTTGGGGGTCCCTGAGGGGTTTAGAAGGATCTGAGCAGGATTTTGGGGTGAATTTGGGGGTTTTGGGCTGACCATATTTGTCCCTGATTAGCATAAAGGGCGTGGCCACACGCAGTGATCACGGGGCCTTGTTTGAATCAAAAGGGGCGTGGCCTAACACCAACATCCACACTCCAACCTCATTTGCGTCTAGTCGGTGAATATTCATCATTTATTTGCATACATACAGGCGTGATTCAATTAGATCTTATTCATTCCCTTGCAATAAACTTCATTTGCATGAAAAGCAGAGTCCATCAGCGTTAATTAAT
>JAVTVJ010007185.1:0-14354 GCA_034509425.1 Eopsaltria australis
AAATCTGAATGAAATATTTTTTTAGAAATTTGTTTGAAATTTGAAAGCAAACTCAAATTCTACACCAAGTAACTCTCAAAAGAGCTTACTGAACCTTGAATATCTTCAGTACACTCACTTCATGGTTACCAAACTGAACCTAGATAAAAGAAATGTTCATAGTAACTGTAGTTATAATTAGCATCTGTGTAGCAACTAGTGGGATAGCCAGTTGTATAAACCAGAGGTATGGTTGAATGCAGAGTAGAGACTAGACAAGACAGAGTCTTGTTAGTCTCTAAAAAAGGGGGGAATGATGCCGTTTGGTTTCTGCCTTTTTTCTTTTATATGTTCTCTGTACTCTCTACCCATATTTTTGTGGCTCTGTAGCCTACTATATTAATAGCTAGTTTTTCCAGTACCTTTCCATAGCCTTTCCCTAAGCAGAAAGACAAAACAAATTCCAGAGCTCCAAGCCCCAGGGGGTTGCAAGGCCCTGTCCTATCTCAGTTCTTTCTGGGAACCAAGGCCGAGAACAACTCTGAGGTACATTTTCATAAGCAGAGTGCAGCCAGTGCTGAGAGGGGAGGCTGGACCTGAGGGGGAATTGAATCGCCACTTGTTCTCCTTATTGGTGCTCTTAATTATGCTAATTTCCTAAAAGCTATAAATATGTACTCACACCTGGAGGGGCTGGGCTTTTATGGACACCTTTCCATAACTGCTCCTGAAGACCTTCAAAATAAAGATCCCCTTTTATAATACCTCCTTGCTAAAATGATCTCGAGTTTCTTTTCCAGGCTGGGGGAAAAGGCAACGCGGGCCGCCACCTGAAGTACCGCATGGATCAAGATCCTTCCCAGACCCAAGCTGCCATCAGCTAGAACTCTGGCTGCAATTGTAGGGCTAAATGCCTCCTAAACACTGGCATCATGGATCTGGAGGACTGAGTTTTCTTTCCCATGGAAATCGCCATTGTTTGTATCGAAGGCCCCATGTCTGGGAGTCGACAGCCGCCTCTTCAAATTCCGCATGGAGCAAGATCCCTCACAGACCCAAGCTGCCACCGACAAGGACCCTGGCTGCCCTTGCAGGAACAAAACCCTCCTCCAAACTGACATCAAGAAAGTGGGGGGCAGAGTTCTCTTTCTCAGAGAAAAGGGACACTTTTTGTGTCCCAGCCCTAAGGCACTGTGCTCAGTGATGCCGTTTGGTTTCTACCCTTTTCTTTTATATGTTCTCTGTACTCTCTGCACATATTTTTGTGGCTCTGTAGCCTACTATATTGTAGCTAGTTTTCCAGTCCCATAGCAGCCTTTTCCCTAAGCAGAAAGACAAAACAAATTCCAGAGCTCCAAGCCCCAAAAGGGGTTTGCAAGGCCCTGTCTATCTCCAGTTCTTCCTGGGAACCAAGGCCGAGAGAACAACTCTAGGGTACATTTTTCAGCAGAGTGCAGCCAATTGCACAGGAGGGGCTCCAGAAGGGGAGGGCTGGACCTGAGGGGAATTGAATGCGCCACTTGTTCTCCTTATTGAATTGCTCTTAATCAATTATGCTAATTTCCTAAAGCTATAAATATGTACTCACCCCTGGAGGGGCTGGGCTTTTATGGACACCTTTCCATAACTGCTCCTGAAGACCTTAAAAATAAAGATCCCCTTTTATATTACCTCCTTGCTAAAATGATCTCGAGTTTCTTTTCCAGGCTGGGGGAAAAGGCAACAGTTATTTGGCACACCCAGAAGGGACACGGGAACCTGGTACCCTTCCTCTGGACCGAAAACATCCTGCAAGGAATTCCTTTCTGACAGCAATCTAAAGAATTCCCTGCCACGGGCCTGAGGTCGAGACACCATGGTTCCAAGATCCCACAGGAGGTATTATAAAGGTGGTTCTTTTCGTTGTGTAGTGTGTAGTTTGTATGTGTGTGTATTGTTTATGTATTGTGTATCTGTTTAAAGTCAGTAATTGCTAGCGATCCCAGGACAACCTGGCGTGGTGGTGAGAAAATTTGCTTTTGAAATCATTTCTCCAAGTTTTTCCTGTTGCCGATTTTCCAACCTGCCCAGAGATCGGCTGGTGGGGAGGAGGCGGGTGTGTGATCTCGGCTGAGATTGTTCACTGGTAGAGAAAAGCAAATCACAGTGCGAAAGTTTATTTCATGTTTTGCACATGCGAGTTTTGAATTGAAAGCTGGCCTGGAGACATCTGGGCATGGAGCGGCCGGGGGAGGCCTGGTCTGCTTCTTGGTAGGAGGTGGGGGATGGGCCCCGCTTCCTACAGGTTTGTGGAGCGGCTGGGTGTCCAGCCTGCTCCTTGGTGGAAGGCTGGGGAGAGATTCCCA
The DNA here is from genome assembly GCA_034509425.1 of Eopsaltria australis. Classification (NCBI taxonomy): domain Eukaryota; kingdom Metazoa; phylum Chordata; class Aves; order Passeriformes; family Petroicidae; genus Eopsaltria; species Eopsaltria australis. The sequence continues at coordinate 2,325 of JAVTVJ010007185.1, forward strand.
CTTCCTACAGGTTTGTGGAGCGGCTGGGTGTCCAGCCTGCTCTCCTTAGTGGAAGCTGGGGAGAGATTCCCACTTCTAGGTTTTGTGGGCTGACTGGGTGCCCAGCCTGCTCATGGTGAGAAGCTGGGAGAGATTCCCACTTCCCTGGGATTTGTGGGCGGCTGGGTGCCCAGCCTGCTCCTTGGTGGGAGGCAGGTGAAATCCTCGCTTCCTACAGGGTCCTATGGAGGCTGGGTGTCCAAGCCTGCTCCTTAGTGGGAGAGGCGAGGGAGATCCTAAAGCTTCCAGCAGGATTTTGTGGAGCGGCGGCTTCGGTTAAGCACCATTGTAAGGGGAAGGGGCCCCACTTTTCTATCATTCCATCTGTAAAAGTTTTTTCCAAGATTTTAAGGCAAGGGCGACTCCCGGACTTCCGGGACGGCTCCGCGAGCAGGGCGGTCACTCCCCCGTGACAGACGCGGGGCACCAGCAGCTCTGAGAGGGGCGGAGGTGATTCCTGCCATTGCCCTGGTCACGGCCGGGGGATGCGCGGGGGAGCGGTCCCAGGAAGCGAACCGGGACCGGGGCTGCCGCTTCGCTGCTTCGGCCCTGCTCTGGCGGAGGCGGGGCCGCCGCTGCGCGGCCACGGCCCGGCTCACTCGCTGCTCCTGGGCCCCGCCCGCACCGGCCCAGAGCGGGCCGGGAGTGTGAGATCTAAGAGCAGGAACAGCCCTATCGCACTTTCCACAGTAACGAGCTTGTTTTAAGGACACCCGAGAGCCGCTGTGAGCAGCAGCACGGGCCGAGCGCGGGCGAGCCGGGGGTGCCCCTGGGCGGGGGTGCCCGCATGCCGCGCCCGTCCCCGGCCGTGCGAGGGCAGCGAGCGCTCTTTATCTGCTCTGGTAAGCACTCAAAAGGGAAACACCGAGCCCAAAGAACAAGAAGCCGTTTTTAGGCTCCCTTAAACCATGCTATAAGTAAGCAGAGTCCTGTGTTAACAAATATCTTAGAATGGTTTACTGAGTTAACTTTGTAAAAGACCTTCTCCTGTATCCTTGTGAGTAAAAAGACCAAGGACTCTTTACTATTATGTAAAATAATCCTGAAACTGGAGAACTAGGGCAGTCAGCAACTGAAAATTGCTGCATCCAACCAGCAGCCAAGAATTGATACATCCAACAGTTGCATACAACCCACTGTAAGTTTGTTCTGTGAACATAGAAGACATGGACCCTATGCCATGCTACTGAAACTGGATAATGTTATTCTGAAAACGTTTGCTGTCAATCCTAGTATGTCTGTTCCCAGCACTAACTGATAATGTATTTAAGTCTGACTGTTTGCAGACCATGGAAGAAGCCTATTCAAGAAGAGCAGACCTGAAAGATGTGCCAGCCTGGGAGCTGTATGCAGATGAGAGCAGCTTCATGCGAGATGGCAAACAAAAGACAGGTTATGCAGGAACAACCACGAACCAGGTAACCATGAGAAAAGTTTTACCATCAAATGTACCATCACAAAAAGCTGAACTGATTATATCAATGAAAGATCTAGAACTGAGCAAAGTCATCTAGAGGGAAGGAAGACTAGCAACTATTCAAGCCTAGAGACTGAGTCTATGTTGAATGAAGGGACAGTAATCTTACGAGCTAAGTAAAAAGAGTCATTCCAAGTCCTGACTACCCTCACCAAATCCAAAGCTGCTGGCAGAGAGCCTTGAATTCACGGCTCCAGAGTTAAGAAGACGTCTGCTCCATAGACAGCCAGAAAACAGAGACTGATACAAATTGAGATGATATGATTTAAACTGTTCTTTTGTACCTCTTATATGTACAGTTGGTAACCGTGATTCAAATTTGGTCCTAAAATTTGCATGTAACTCTAGTCCAAAATGTATCCAAAAGCTCTTCATAAGGACAACTTGTCCAAGTTGAGAATCTGGCCTGGTAAGTTTTGCCCCCAGATAAAGATTGGGCCTGTGCCCATGGAGCTGTGATTCCAAATGTCATGTTTAATCATATTAAAGGCTGTTGACAAAACAAAATAGCTCTTAATTTCCTACTAGCCACAAAATCATTAACACTAGTTGTTGTTCTTATGCAAATCTGAATGAAAAATTTTTTTAGAAATTTGTTTGAAATTTGAAAGCAAAATCAAATTCTACACCAAGTAACTCTCAAAAGAGCTTACTGAACCTTGAATATCTTCAGTACACTCACTTCATGGTTACCAAACTGAACCTAGATAAAAGAAATGGTCATAGTAACTGTAGTTATAATTAGCATCTGTGTAACAACTAGTGGGATAGCCAGGTGTATAAACCAGAGGTATGGTTGAATGCAGAGTAGAGACTAGACAAGACAGAGTCTTGTTAGTCTCTAAAAAAGGGGGGAATGATGCCGTTTGGTTTCTACCTTTTTTCTTTTATATGTTCTCTGTACTCTCTGCCCATATTTTTGTGGCTCTGTAGCCTACTATATTAATAGCTAGTTTTTCCAGTACCTTTCCATAGCCTTTCCCTAAACAGAAAGACAAAACAAATTCCAGAGCTCCAAGCCCCAGGGGGTTGCAAGGCCCTGTCCTATCTCAGTTCTTCCTGGGAACCAAGGCCGAGAACAACTCTGAGGTACATTTTCATAAGCAGAGTGCAGCCAGTGCTGAGAGGGAGGCTCCAGGGAAGGGGCTGGACCTGAGGGGGAATTGAATCGCCACTTGTTCTCCTTATTGGTGCTCTTAATTATGCTAATTTCCTAAAAGCTATAAATATGTACTCACCCCTGGAGGGGCTGGGCTTTTATGGACACCTTTCCATAACTGCTCCAGAAGACCTTCAAAATAAAGATCCCCTTTTATAGTACCTCCTTGCTAAAATGATCTCGAGTTTCTTTTCCAGGCTGGGGGAAAAGGCAACACGGGCAGCCACCTGAAATGCCGCATGGATCAAGATCCTTCCCAGACCCAAGCTGCCATCAGCTAGAACTCTAGCTGCAATTGTAGGGCTAAATGCCTCCTAAAAACTGGCATCATGCATCTGGGGGACTGAGTTTTCTTTCACATGGAAAAGCGCCATTGTTTGAATCGAAGGCCACATAACTGGGAGTTGACAGCCGCATGCTGAAATTCCGCATGGATTAAGATTCCTCGCAGACCCCAGCTGCCACCAACAAGGACCCTGGCTGCCCTTGCAGGGCCAAAACCCTCCTCCAAACTGACATCAAGAAACTGGGGGGCAGAGTTCTCTTTCTCAGAGAAAAGGGACACTTTTTGTGTCCCGGCCCTAAGGCACTGTGCTCCCGGTGATACCGTTTGGTTTCTGCCTTTTTTCTTTTATATGTTCTCTGTACTCTCTGCACATATTTTTGTGGCTCTGTAGCCTACTATATTAATAGCTAGTTTTTCCAGTACCTTTCCATAGCCTTTCCCTAAGCAGAAAGACAAAACAAATTCCAGAGCTCCAAGCCCCAGGGGGTTGCAAGGCCCTATCCTATCTCAGTTCTTCCTGGGAACCAAGGCCGAGAACAACTCTGAGGTACATTTTCATAAGCAGAGTGCAGCCAGTGCTGAGAGGGGGGCTCCAGGGAAGGGGCTGGACCTGAGGGGGAATTGAATCGCCACTTGTTCTCCTTATTGGTGCTCTTAATCAATTATACTAATTTCCTAAAAGCTATAAATATGTACTCACCCCTGGAGGGGCTGGGCTTTTATGGACACCTTTCCATAACTGCTCCTGAAGACCTTCAAAATAAAGATCCCCTTTATATTACCTCCTTGCTAAAATGATCTCGAGTTTCTTTTCCAGGCTGGGGGAAAAGGCAACAGTTATTTGGCACACCCAGAAGGGACACGAGAACCTGGTACCCGTCCTCTGGACCAAAAACATCCTGCAAGGAATTCCTTTCTGACAGCAATCTAAAGAATTCCCTGCCACGGGCCTGAGGTTGAGACACCATGGTTCCAAGATTCCACAGGAGGTAGTATAAAGGTGATTCTTTTCGTTGCGTAGTGTGTAGTTTGTATGTGTGTGTATTGTTTATGTATTGTGTATCTGTTTAAAGTCAGTAATTGTTAGCGATCCCAGGACAACCTAGCGTGGTGGTGAGAGAATTTGCTTTTGAAATCATTTCTCCAAGTTTTTCCTGTTGCCGATTTTCCAACCTGCCCCAGAGATCGGCTGGTGGGGAGGAGGCGGGTGTGTGATCTCAGCTGAGATTGTTCACTGGTAGAGACAAGCAAATCACAGTGCGAAAGTTTATTTCATGTTTAGCACATGCGAGTTTTGAATTGAAAGCTGGCCTGGAGACATCTGGGCATGGAGCGGCCGGGGGAGGCCTGGTCTGCTTCTTGGTGGGAGGTGGGGGATGGGCCCCGCTTCCTACAGGTTTGTGGAGCGGCTGGGTGTCCAGCCTGCTCCTTGGTGGGAGGCTGGGGAGAGATTCCCACTTCCTACCGGTTTGTGGAGCGGCTGGGTGTCCAGCCTGCTCCTTGGTGGGAGGCGGGGGAGAGATTCCCACTTCCTACAGGTTTGTGGAGCGGCTGGGTGTCCAGCCTGCTCCTTGGTGGGAGGCTGGGGAGAGATTCCCACTTCCTACAGGTTTGTGGAGCGGCTGGGTGCCCAGCTTGCTCCTTGGTGGGAGGCGGGGGAGAGATTCCCACTTCCTACAGGTGTGTGGAGAGGCTGGGTGTCCAGCCTGCTCTCTCATGAGTGGGGCGAGGGAGATCCTCGCTGGCGAGGATTTTTGTGGAACTGCCGAAGCTTCGGTTGCCATTGTAAGGGGAAGGGGAGGAGCCCCACTTTCTATATTCCATCTGGCAAAAGTTTTTTCCCAAGAGATTTTTAAGGCGAGGCATTTCGGACTTCAGGGGCTGACTCCCATGAGCAAGTGGTCACTCCCCGTGACAGAAGCGGGGCACCAAGCGCTCTAAGGAGAGGCAGTGATTTCCTGCACCATTGCCTAGTCCCGGCCGGGGGATCTTGAGGGCGGTCCCAGAGAGCCCAGGCAGGACGGGCTGCACCCTTCGCTGCCGGCCCCTGCTCTGGGCGGGCCGGGGCCGCCTTCTTATGACACACGGCAGCTGCTCGCTGCTCCTAGGCCCCACGCCAGCACCAGCCCAGGCCCGGGCCGGGAGTGTGAGATCTAAGAGCAGGAGCGGCCCTATCGCACGTTCCACAGTAACGAGCTTGTTTTAAGGACACCCGAGAGCCGCTGTGAGCAGCAGCACGGGCCGAGCGCGGGCGAGCCGGGGGTGCCCCTGGGCGGGGGTGCCCGCATGCCGCGCCCGTCCCCGGCCGTGCGAGGGCAGCGAGCGCTCTGTGTCTGCTCTGGTAAGCACTCCAAAGGGAAACACCGAGCCCAAAGAACAAGAAGCCGTTTTTAGGCTCCCTTAAACCATGCTATAGAAGTAAGCAGGAGTCCTGTGTTAACAAATATCTTAGGAGAATGGTTTACTGAGTTAACTTTGTAAAAGACCTTCTCCTGTATCCTTGTGAGTAAAAAAGACCAAGGACTCTTTACTATTATGTTAAATAATCCTGAAACTGGAGAACTAGGGCAGTCAGCAACTGAAAATTGCTGCATCCAACCAGCAGCCAAGAATTGATACATCCAACAGTTTCATGCAAACCACTGTAAGTTTGTTCTGTGAACATAGAAGACATGGACCCTATGCCATGCTACTGAAACTGGATAATGTTATTCTGAAAACGTTTGCTGTCAATCCTAGTATGTCTGTTCCCTTTTAACTGATAATGTATTTAAGTCTGACTGTTTGCAGACCTGGAAGAAACTTCCTATTCAGCAGAGCAGACCTGACAGATGTGCCAGCCTGGGAGCTGTATGCAGATGAGAGCAGCTTCATGCGAGATGGCAAACAAAAGACAGGTTATACAGTAACAACCACGAACCAGGTAACCATGAGAAAAGTGTTACCATCAAATGTACCATCACAAAAAGCTGAACTGATTATATCAATGAAAGATCTAGAACTGAGCAAAGTCATCTAGAAGGAAGGAAGACTAGCAACTATTCAAACCTAGAGACTGAGTCTATGTTGAATGAAGGGACAGTAATCTTATGAGCTAAGTAAAAAGAGTCATTCCAAGTCCTGACTACCCTCACCAAATCCAAAGCTGCTGGCAGAGAGCCTTGAATTCACTGCTCCAGAGTTAAGAAGACGTCTGCTCCATAGACAGCAAGAAAACAGAGACTGATACAAATTGAGATGATATGATTTAAACTGTTCTTTTGTACCTCTTATCTGTACAGTTGGTAACCGTGATTCAAATTTGGTCCTAAAATTTGCATGTAACTCTAGTCCAAAATGTATCCAAAAGCTCTTCATAAGGACAACTTGTCAAAGTTGAGAATCTGGCCTGGTAAGTTTTGCCCCAAGATAAAGATGGGGCCTGTGCCCATGGAGCTGTGATTCCAAATGTAATGTTTAATCATATTAAAGGCTGTTGACAAAACAAAATAGCTCTTAATTTCCTACTAGCCACAAAATCATTAACACTAGTTGTTGTTCTTATGAAAATCTGAATGAAAAATTTTTTTAGAAATTTGGTTTAAATTTGAAAGCAAACTCAAATTCTACACCAAGTAACTCTCAAAAGAGCTTACTGAGCCTTGAATATCTTCAGTACACTCACTTCATGGTTACCAAACTGAACCTAGATAAAAGAAATGTTCATAGTAACTGTAGTTATAATTAGCATCTGTGTAACAACTAGTGGGATAGCCAGTTGTATAAACCAGAGGTATGGTTGAATGCCGAGTAGAGACTAGACAAGACAGAGTCTTGTTAGTCTCTAAAAAAGGGGGGAATGATGCCGTTTGGTTTCTGCCTTTTTTCTTTTATATATTCTCTGTACTCTCTGCCCATATTTTTGTGGCTCTGTAGCCTACTATATTAATAGCTAGTTTTTACAGTACCTTTCCATAGCCTTTCCCTAAGCAGAAGAAGACAAAACAAATTCCAGAGCTCCCAAGCCCAGGGGGTTGCAGGGAAGCCCCTGTCTATACCAGTTCTTCCTGGGAACCCAGGGCCGAGAACAACTCTGAAATTTTTCATAAACAAAGTAGAGCCAGTGCTGAGAGGGGGGCTCCAGAAGAGGGACTGGACCTGGGGGGGAATTGAATCACCACTTGTTCTCCTTATTGGTGCTTTTAATCAATTATGCTAATTTCCTAAAAGCTATAAGTATGTACTCACCCCTGGAGGGGCTGGGCTTTTATGGACACCTTTCCATAACTGCTCCTGAAGACCTTCAAAATAAAGATCCCCTTTTATATTACCTCCTTGCTAAAATGATCTCGAGTTTCTTTTCAGGCTGGGGGAAAAGGCAACTTGCCAGGACGCTCACCTGAAGAATACCGCATGGATCAAGGTCTTCAGACCCAAGCTGCCATCAGGTGAGAACTCTGGCTGCACCCAATTGTGGGGCTAAATGCCCTCCCTAAGAAACTGGCATCATGCATCTGGGGACTGAGTTTTCTTTCCTGTGGAAATGCAGCCATTGTTTTGCATGAAGTACATATCTGGGGGAGTTGACATTGCCGCATACTGAAATTCCATGGCATGGATTAAGATTCTCTTTCACTTGGACCCAAGGGGTGCCACCAGCTTAAGGACCCTGGCTGTACTTGCAGGCCAAAACCCTCCTCCAAACTGACATCAAGAAACTGGGGGCAAGTTCTCTTTCTCAGAGAAAGGGACACTTTTGTGTCCCGGCCCTAAGGCACTCGGCTCCCTGCTTCCTCCTGATATTCCGTATGGATCAAGATTCCTCGCAGACCCAAGCTGCCACCGACAGGGGACCCTGGCTGCCCTTGCAGGGCCAAAACCCTCCTCCAAAATGACATCAAGAAACTGGGGGGCAGAGTTCTCTTTCTCAGAGAAAAGGGACACTTTTTGTGTCCCGGCCCTTAGGCACTGTGCTCCTGGGCGCCACCTGAAATTCCGTATGAATCAAGATTATTCGCTGACGCAAGCTGCCATCAACCAGGACTCTGGTTGCATTTGTAGGGCTAAAACCCCCCACAAAACCGATATCATGAATCTGGGGGCCTAAGTTTTCTTTCCACTTGCATTGGAAAAGTGCCATCATTTGTATCGTGAGCCCCCCATGTCACCCAGAATTAGACGCATACTCTTCACATTCCGCATGGAGCAAGATCCCTCACAGACCCAAGCTGCCTCCGACTAGGACTTTGGCTGCCCTTGCAGGGCCAAAACCCTCCTCCAAACTGACATCAAGAAACTGGGGGGCAGAGTTCTCTTTCTCAGAGAAAAGGGACACTTTTTGTGTCCCAGCCCTAAAACACTCTGCTCCCCGGTGATGCACGTTGGTTTCTGCAACCCTTTTCTTTTATATGTTCTCTGTACTCTCTGCACATATATTTTTTGTGGCTCCTGCTTAGCCTACTATATTAATAGCTAGTTTTTCAGTACCTTTCCATAGCCTTTCCTAAGCAGGAAAGACAAAACAAATTCAGAGCTCCAAGCCTTGGGGGTTTTTGAGACCCTGTCCTATCGCAGTTCTTCCTGGGAACCAAGGCCGAGAACAACTCTGAGGTACATTTTCATAAGCAGAGTGCAGCCAGTGCTGAGAGGGGGGCTCCAGGGAAGGGGCTGGACCTGAGGGGGAATTGAATCGCCACTTGTTCTCCTTATTGGTGCTCTTAATCATTTATGCTAATTTCCTAAAAGCTATAAATATGTACCCACCCCTGGAGGGGCTGGGCTTTTATGGACACCTTTCCATAACTGCTCCTGAAGACCTTCAAAATAAAGATCCCCTTTTATATTACCTCCTTGCTAAAATGATCTCGAGTTTCTTTTCAGGCTGGGGGAAAAGGCAACAGTTATTTGGCACACCCAGAAGGGACACGAGAACCTGGTACCCTTCCTCTGGACCGAAAACCTCCTGCAAGGAATTCCTTTCTGACAGCAATCTAAAGAATTCCCTGCCACGGGCCTGAGGTCGAGACACCATGGTTCCAAGATCCCACAGGAGGTAGTATAAAGGTGGTTCTTTTGTTATTAATAGTGTGTGGTTGTATGTGTGTGTATTGTTTGTATTATTGTGTATCTGTTTAAGAGTCAGCAGTAATTGTTGTGATCCCAGACTAGCCTATGTGGTGGTAGAAAATTTGCTTTTGAAATCATTTCTCCATTTTCCTGTTACTGATTTTCCCACAACCTGCCCCAGAGGATCGGCTGGAGTGGGAGGCGGGTGTGATCTCGGCAGAGATTGTTCACTGGTAGAGAAAAGCAAATCACAGTGCGAAAGTTTATTTCATGTTTAGCACATGCGAGTTTTGAATTGAAAGCTGGCCTGGAGACATCTGGGCATGGAGCGGCCGGGGGAAGCCTGGTCTGCTTCTTGGTAGGAGGTGGGGGATGGGCCCAGCTTCCTACAGGTTTGTGGAGCGGCTGGGTGTCCAGCCTGCTCCTTGGTGGGAGGCTGGGGAGAGATTCCCTCTTCCTACAGTTTTGTGGAGCGGCTGGGTGTCCAGCCTGCTCCTTGGTGGGAGGCTGGGGAGAGATTCCCACTTCCTACAGGTTTGTGGAGCGGCTGGGTGCCCAGCCTGCTCATTGGTGGGAAGCTGGGGAGAGATTCCCACTTCCTACAGGTTTGTGGAGCGGCTGGGTGCCCAGCCTGCTCCTTGGTGGGAGGCGAGTGAGAAATCCTCGCTTCGTACAGGTCTGTGGAGAGGCTGGGTGTCCAGCCTGCTCCTTAGTGGGAGGCGAGGGAGAGATCCTCGCTTCCAGCAAGTTTTGTGGAACGGCCGAGAAAGCTCGGTTCGCACCATTGTAAGGGAAGGGGGAGAAGCCCCCACTTTCTATATTCCATCTGTAAAAAGTTTTTCCAAGATTTTAAGGCAAGGGCGACTCCCGGACTTCCGGGACGGCTCCGCGAGCAGGGCGGTCACTCCCCCGTGACAGAAGCTGGGCACCAGCCGCTCTGAGAGGGGCGGAGGTGATTCCTGCCATTGCCTCGGCAAGAGGATGCAGGGGAGCAGTCCAGGAAGCTGAACCAGGACCAGGGCTGCCCGCTCGCTGCCGGCCCTGCTCTGGGCGGGCCAGAGGCGCCCTTCACGCGGCTGCAGCCCGGCTCACTGCTGCTCTGGGCCCCGCCCGCACCCCGTGGCGGGGCGAGAGTGTGAGATCTAAGAGCAGGAACGGCCTATCTCACTTTCCCACAGTAACGACTTGTTTTAAGGACACCCGAGAGCCACTCACGAGCAGCGTAGCAGACGGCTTGGTAAGCCGAGAGGGGTGCCCCTGTTGAGGTGCCCGCGTGCCCGTCCCGGCGTGCAGAGGGGCAGCGGTAGCTCTTTGTCTGCTCTGGTAAGCACTCAAGGGAAACACCAGAGCCCAAGGAGCAAAGAAGCCGGGTTTAGGCTCCTTTAAACCCGTGCTATAGTAAGCAGAGTCCCTGTGTTAACAAATATCTTAGAATGGTTTACTGAGTTAAATTTGTAAAGACCTTCTCCTGTATCCTTGTGAGTAAAAAAGACCAAGGACTCTTTACTATTATGTAAAATAATCCTGAAACTGGAGAACTAGGGCAGTCAGCAACTGAAAATTGCTGCATCCAACCAGCAGCCAAGAATTGATACATCCAACAGTGCATGCAACCCACTGTAAGTTTGTTCTGTGAACATAGAAGACATGGACCCTATGCCATGCTACTGAAACTGGATAATGTTATTCCGAAAACGTTTGCTGTCAATCCTAGTATGTCTGTTCCCAGCACTAACTGATAATGTATTTAAGTCTGACTGTTTGCAGACCATGGAAGAAGCCTATTCCAGCAGAGCAGACCTGAAAGATGTGCCAGCCTGGGAGCTGTATGCAGATGAGAGCAGCTTCATGCGAGATGGCAAACAAAAGACAGGTTATGCAGTAACAACCACGAACCAGGTAACCATGAGAAAAGTGTTACCATCAAATGTACCATCACAAAAAGCTGAACTGATTATATCAATGAAAGATCTAGAACTGAGCAAAGTCATCTAGAAGGAAGGAAGACTAGCAACTATTCAAGCCTAGAGACTGAGTCTATGTTGAATGAAGGGACAGTAATCTTACGAGCTAAGTCAAAAGAGTCATTCCAAGTCCTGACTACCCTCACCAAATCCAAAGCTGCTGGCAGAGAGCCTTGAATTCACTGCTCCAGAGTTAAGAAGACGTCTGCTCCATAGACAGCCAGAAAACAGAGACTGATACAAATTGAGATGATATGATTTAAACTGTTCTTTTGTACCTCTTATCTGTACAGTTGGTAACCGTGATTCAAATTTGGTCCTAAAATTTGCATGTAACTCTAGTCCAAAATGTATCCAAAAGCTCTTCATAAGGACAACTTGTCAAGTTGAGAATCTGGCCTGGTAAGTTTTGCCCCAAGATAAAGATTGGGCCTGTGCCCATGGAGCTGTGATTCCAAATGTAATGTTTAATCATATTAAAGGCTGTTGACAAAACAAAATAGCTCTTAATTTCCTACTAGCCAAAAAATCATTAACACTAGTTGTTGTTCTTATGCAAATCTGAATGAAAAATTTTTTTAGAAATTTGGTTGAAATTTGAAAGCAAACTCAAATTCTACACCAAGTAACTCTCAAAGAGCTTACTGAACCTTGAATATCTTCAGTACACTCACTTCATGGTTACCAAACTGAACCTAGATAAAAGAAATGTTCATAGTAACTGTAGTTATAATTAGCACCTGTGTAACAACTAGTGGGATAGCCAGTTGTATAAACCAGAGGTATGGTTGAATGCAGAGTAGAGACTAGACAAGACAGAGTCTTGTTAGTCTCTAAAAAAGGGGGGAATGATGCCGTTTGGTTTCTGCCTTTTTTCTTTTATATGTTCTCTGTACTCTCTGCCCATATTTTTGTGGCTCTGTAGCCTACTATATTAATAGCTAGTTTTTCCAGTACCTTTCCATAGCCTTTCCCTAAGCAGAAAGACAAAACAAATTCCAGAGCTCCAAGCCCCAGGGGGTTGCAAGGCCCTGTCCTATCTCAGTTCTTCCTGGGAACC
>JAVTVJ010007187.1:0-13960 GCA_034509425.1 Eopsaltria australis
CAGAGTGCAGCCAGTGCTGAGAGGGGGGCTCCAGGGAAGGGGCTGGACCTGAGGGGGAATTGAATCGCCACTTGTTCTCCTTATTGGTGCTCTTAATTATGCTAATTTCCTAAAAGCTATAAATATGTACTCACCCCTGGAGGGGCTGGGCTTTTATGGACACCTTTCCATAATGCTCCTGAAGACCTTCAAAATAAAGATCCCCTTTTATATTACCTCCTTGCTAAAATGATCTCGAGTTTCTTTTCCAGGCTGGGGGAAAAGGCACACGGACGCCACCTGAAATGCCGCACAAATCAAGATCCTTCCCAGACCCAAGCTGCCATAGCTAGAACTCTGGCTGCAATTGTAGGGCTAAATGCCTCCTAAAAACTGGCATCATGGATCTGGGGGACTGAGTTTTCTTTCACATGGAAAAGCGCCATTGTTTGTATCGAAGGCCACATATCTGGGAGTTGACAGCCGCATGCTGAAATTCGCATGGATTAAGATTCCTCGCAGACCCAAGCTGCCACCGACAAGGACCCTGGCTGCCCTTGCAGGGCCAAAACCCTCCTCCAAACTGACATCAAGAAACTGGGGGGCAGAGTTCTCTTTCTCAGAGAAAATGGACACTTTTTTTGTCGTGGCCCTAAGGCACTCTGCTCCCGGACGCCACCTGAATTTTCCTAACAGGTTTTTTTTTTTTTCCCTCCATGCTTTTTCATAACATCAGAGGGCAAGAAATTCTCTTCTGGCTTCCAAAATCTCCTAGTTACTTTCCCCCTTCCTGCATCAGGCAAAATGGAGGATTATTAAGGTTTTTTTAACAAAATACTCTTTGAGGCAGGAAAAATTAAGAAGAGTAAGAGAAACAGTGCTGCTTTTGGGCATAGCTTCTTTGTACACTATTCTGGAAATAAAAAAACCCAACACCCATCATTCCCCCACCTCCCTCACCACCCCCCCCCCCCCAATATAAAAACAAAACAAACCCTCATGCCTTACAAAACCAACCTGCAGAATGTTCAGTATTTCAAATGAGAACAAGCGTAGAGGGGACATCAAAAGATGGCTCCTCCTTAACCATTTGTGCATGCAGTGCTCTTCAATCAACTCCTACATTCTCCTTCTCCTACAACAAAAAGCTGTCTTCAGAACTGCCTGTTCTCCAATCCAGCCTTTCTGGGATGCTACTGTACGTTGCCTTAGTACGTGCTTCACTAGTCACTTAAATCACAGGATAACTTGACTAAACCATCAGTGGTAACTTTGCAGCTCTTCAAACTGCTTGAAAACTGAAACCTTGCACAAGGTTCAGACAAAGGAAAATCCAAAATGTGGACAGCATCTCCCTGCTGCTGCTACTGGAAGCCTTCAAGTCCACCACTGCAGTCTAATACCTCCACTGATCATCTGAGTATTGCACAAGTTCTCCAAGGAAGACAACAACAAGGCTAAGGCACGCACACCAACGCTGATCAAAAGCACTTGATGCTCATGGAGAAAAATAAAGAACCTTTACTTTCCTAAAGACAAGGTGACTACTGCTAGTAGGAAAAAAACAGATGTTCTGCAAAACCTATTTTCAGGCTTTTGCTAAGGTCACAGGACTGAGGAATACAGAAAGACCTGTCCCAATTTGGCAGAATGCCGCATCAACCGCTCCACTTTCTTCACAAAGCCCGCACCTAACATCATCTCCAAATCCTGAGCCCGTGCAGCTCTGGCCCCATTACCTAAGAAAAGAGCAACTCTGCAAGCAGTTGGCAAAGATGAGCAACTTAGCATTACTGTGGCCGATGACATGCTCTGACCTTTTTTGCTTTCAGCTATGGATCTTCTACCTCCGAGCGTCGCACTGAAAAGCTCCTTGCCATTGAGCTCTTGCAGCACCTCCGCCAGCTTCGCTGCCAAAATCTTCAGCACCAGCGCAAGGTACCTGAAATCGGGAGCCAAAAAGAGGTGGTCAATGAAGGCAAGTTGCTCCCGCCGACAGGCAGCCTCCACATTCAGCGTCCCCTATGTCGCTCTCCCACCGTGGGGGACAAAATGCCTCGGCGGAGCGCGGCGCTGGGCGGCAGCGGCCGGCACGGCATGGAGCGCCCGCTGCCGGCTCGCTGCCGCCGGCGCCGCTGCGGGAACGGCCGATTGGCTGCAATGGGCCACGTGCGGCAAGGAGGGCAGCGGGGTAAAGGCGGGCACGCCTCATAGCCCCCCGGAAGGCCGGCCTCTGCTCCCCGCTCGGACCACCGTACGGGCTGTGCCAGGAGCCTCTCGCTGCGGCCGCCTCCGGCCGCATGCCAGAGCGCGCACTGCCCGGCCGGCGCCGCCGCTCCGCGGGCTCACACGGCGCCCGCCGGGCCGCTGCCGGGGGCGGGAGCCGAGCGACAGGAAGCGGATGCGCACAGCGCCACGCCCGCCCCGCCCCGCCCGCGGCCCCTCTCTCCTCGCGTGGGCCCGCCGCGCCTGCCCCGCAACGCCTGTGCTCCGCGCCACGCGGCACACGCGCGCCGCCGTTTCCGGCCGAGCCGCTGGCGAAGCGGGGGCACGGTCCTGCCGGGACAGCCTCGGCGGCTGCTGGCTTCCGGCAGCGCCGAGCAGCCGGTGAGCGCCGCCGCTTGGGAGCGCGCCCGGCGGGGGGCGAGGCAAAGGAGAGATGGAGGCGGTGCCAGTGGGCGGTGTCACACGGCCGATCCTGCTGCAGCCACCCCTTCCACGCCCCCTCGGCTGCTGTTGACTGCGGCCCCAGCCCTGCCCGCGCCAGCAGCGATGCGGCTTCGCAATTGGAGGGGTGGAGGGGAGGGGGGGGGGGTAGGAGGGGGTGGGGGATGGGGGGGGCAGGGGCACACTGACACCCCGCAGCAAGTCCCTCCTGCTGGCAAAACTCATCCACATTCCACTTGTTTATGGCCAAAGAGAAGAACAGACTAGTCCCCTAACTATTTCAAGAAGGAGACAGGCAATGGGCCATTTGCCCTGGGCTTTCTCTAATCCTGCCGCCTTGTAGCCTCCTTCATATCCTAAGTTCCCGGCTGCATCTCCCTCTCCCTTTTCCCCACTGCCTGAGCTGATCGCTTATGGGATTCCGCACTCCAATATCGCCTCTCTTTGGTTTATATTAAAGAAAGAAAGAAAGAAGAAACTCGTCGTCATTCTATTCAGTTTTGTCCTCTTGCTCTAGCTTCAGGAATTTAACAGTGCCATGCCTGAGCAACAGTCTGTGGTGATTTGTAGCATTTGCAACAGCTAACAGCTTCTTCTCTTCCTTGCCTGTCTATCGCTTCCTAGCCCTGTCTGCAAGTGGATTCCCACGGTCTCTTTGGACAGACATATTCATCTTATTTCTCTCAGTCCCACACCTGCTTGGCGCTGCGTGGGTCCCCCTGGCACCACACCCCGCCCCCACTACTCCAAACCTCTGCACACACACACACACACACACTCCTGCGCTACACAGGCACGTAGCCAGCACACACTACTAGCACACACATACCCCCTCCACATACACATTCACGCCTACCCTGCACAACCCTGCCCCCGCACAACCCTGCAAACACACACCACCCCACACCCACTCCCACACGAGCTGCACTGCACGCAGCCGCCCCACCCTCACTGCCACGGCCGTCTGGCAGTGCTCGATACTGACACGCTTCGCCATGCCTTGCATTGCTTTGCTATGGCGGTCTGTAGCCTCGTCTCAGCTTGCCGCCCGCAGTGCTTTTTCATTCGACTTGCTCAACTCTCCCACTGTGATCTCCCTTTCGATTTGTCCAGGTCCAGCTTTTCAATTTCCTTCTCTTCTAGACTCCTCATTGCCTTACAGAGCTCTTCTTTTGCCTTGAAGTCTTCCATTGTTCGCGTTATTTTTCGCCCCTCCCCCCTGGAATCAAACCGCCTTTTCATGCCATCGCCGCCTTGCACTCTGCCTGTCTGATTCGCTATGATTCATAGTGCCAGTGTTGCTGGAGCAGATGTTATGACATCATGGGCTGGAAGAGTCCGGCAAGATTCTTCTGTCCTGACACCTTCTAGTTAGGTGCAATTGTTGGCCATTCAATACTGCATGTGCATCAGTCCCTGGATGCTTTGTATCTTGGAGGAGGCCGTGCCATTTCTTTGGATTACCACTCTTCCGTTAAGAAAGCAAGTTTAGACGTGCACACTGGGTGGCCTCAACGAATGAAGAGGCTTTTGCCAATAAGCAGTGCTCTGGCTTTGAGCTGCTCATGTCAGTGCAAGCAGATGGACCAGGGCTGTTGACAGTTGTGTCCTGGAGCTTTAGTGTGTCAGCAGTCCCTGGTGCGTTCCGTTTGCATCCTGACTCTGTGAGAGGTGAGGCTTCGGAGGTACTAGAGCTGAGGAAGGAAAGTTTGCCGCGAGAAGGTGTGTGCGGCTAGACTCGATGGGTGCAGCTGAGCTGCGACAGCAAGGGCTTATAGCTGGCACTTGTGCCAGTCTGTTTTGCTGAGATGTTCGAGTGGAGATTCAGCTAGAGTGGCGCATGTAGGGCAAAGGAGTTGTCTTGCGTTTGAGTGCGGTGCAAAGAAGGCTCCGCACTTGGGAGAGGAAGATCAGGCAAATCTTTTCGCGCTGGCAACAGGACGCTTGAGAGCAGGGACGTTCCCAAGGCGGCTCTAGCCTCGGAGAGGTTTCGAGCTGTCCTCGGAGCGTTTCCTTCTTTTGCGAGTCGACAGCGCCATCTTGTGGCTTTGGACTGCTAACGCCACATCGGCAGGGCAAGAGACTGTCAGGCCCGCTCCTCTTGCAGTGTGCACACTGCGCAAAGAAGCCCGGTTCCCTGCGGCTTCGCTCTTCGCCCAAAGTGACTTGGACACAACTGAAACTCAGCGACGGCATTCAGCTTTGCCGCTTTTCGCCGTCTCTGCTGCACGCATCCGCAGCGTGCTATGGACGGTTTCCCTCAGCTCCTGGTACAGTGAGACACTCTCTTCTTCGCAGATGATTGCGAGCTGTGCATCTAGCTTGTCGCTCAGTGAGCTGTGCCAGGAAAGAAGCACTTGCAGCGTTAGTCTTTCAACGTCCGACATTTTCAAAGCAGCACCACAAAGCCGGGCGACGGGAAGGGGCGAAGAAGCAGACGTTCATTTCCTGGTTTTTCCTCGGCCAGCCGCCAGCCGATCTTTGGTCTTGCGAGGCTAGAATGTGTGCGGCGCCTCTTCGCCGACAAGGGCCGTGCAGAGAAGGCGGGCTGGGACGGGCTTTGCAGCTAAAGGAAGAGGAGTGTTCCTGGGGAAAAAGGTGGGTGCAAATACGAGTTTGCTCAAGTTGCAGGGGAGAGCTGCGGGCAGACTTATTATTCTGGCACAGGTGTCCGAGTGAGCCGCAGTCGAAAAGCTTTCCCTTGAGATTCAGAGGGCGAGAGGCGCAATACGGGCTGAGAAGCCAAGTTCGCTGTCAGAGCGTCTTTCGGCTGAAGCAAGGGTTAGCAGCGCTTGACTGCCGGCACAGTGTCCTCTGCGAGAAATAGAGCGTTATTCTCCACAGCGGAGAAAGAAATTGCCGTGGCTCACACAAGGCGTAGAACGAAGCCGCACGGTACAGGGCTTGTGTGCGCAGCGTACTGACGCCGTGAGGAGCGTGCCTGCCGCTGGCCGGCCAGCCGAATTCTCTTTGGCAGTGCTAAAGGAAAAGTTCAGCTAGAGCTGCTTGCGCCGCTACTTATTTCTCTTCCAGCCCCTCGGGGAAACAGCTGCTCCTACCTTTATGCTCCGAGAAGCAGAGAACACAATGACAGATGCAGCGGATAAGGGAAGGAGAGAGTGCACAGTGTGAGCTTCATGTTGCTTACGTGGGGCAAGCGGAAAGTGAAGCCCTGCACTGTCTTTTACATCTTAGAAGGAAGAGAGTGTTCTCAGCTGACTGTCTTCGTTCTTCGTTTTCTGTAACCCGTGGCTTGATTTTCGTTTTTGCAGTGGGGCAACTCGTGCTCCTCCGCAGAGAACCTTGTGCCGGCAGTCAAGCGCTGCTAAGCCTTGCTTCAGCCGAAAGACGCTCTGACAGCGAACTTGACTTCTCAGCCCGTATTGCGCCTCTCGCCCTCTGAATCTCAAGGGAAAGCTTTTCGACTGTGGCTCACTCGGACAACCTGTGCCAGAATAACAAGGCTGCCCGCAGCTCTCCCCTGCAACTTGAGCAAACTCGTATTTGCACCACTTTTCAGGAACACTCCTCTTTCCTTTACCGCCTGCAAAGCCCCGTCCCAGCCCGGCGCTCTCTGCACGGCCCTGTCACGGCGAAGGAGCGCCGCACACATTCTAGTCTCGCAACGACCAAAGATCCGGCTGGCCGGCTGGCCGAGGAAAAAGAGCCAGGAATGAACGTCTGCTTCTTCGCCCCTTCCCGTCGCCCGGCTTTGTGGTTCTGCTTTGAAAGTGTCGGACGTTGAAAGACTAACGCTGCAAGTGCTTCTTTCCTGGCACAGCTCACTGAGCGACAAGCTAGATGCACAGCTCGCAATCATCTGCGAAGAAGAGAGTGTCTCACTGTACCAGGAGCTGAGGGAAAACCGTCCATAGCACGCTGCGGATGCGTGCAGCAGAGACGGCGAAAAGCGGCAAAGCTGAATGCCGTCGCTGAGTTTCAGTTGTGACAAAGTCACATTGGGCGAAGAGCGAAGCCGCAGGGAACCGGGCTTCTTTGCGCAGTGAACCGAACGGAAAAAGACTAGCAAAATCTCGATCACAATCAGAGTCAGCTGAGAACGCTCTCTTCCTTCTAAGATGTAAAAGACAGTGCAGGGCTTCACTTTCCGCTTGCCCCACGTAAACAACATGAAGCTCACACGGTGCACTCTCTCCTTCCCTTCTCCGCTGCATCTGTCATTGTGTTCTCTGCTTCTCGGAGCATAAAGGTAGGAGCAGCTGTTGCCCCGAGGGGCTGGAAGAGAAATAAGTAGCGGCGCAAGCAGCTCTAGCTGAACTTTTCCTTTAGCACTGCCAAAGAGAATTCGGCTGGCCGGCCAGCGGCAGGCACGCTCCTCACGCCGTCAGTACGCTGCGCACACAAGCCCTGTACCGTGCGGCTTCGTCCTACGCCTTGTGTGAGCCACGGCAGTTTCTTTCTCCGCTGTGGAGAATAGTGCTCTATTTCTCGCAGAGGACACTGTGCCGGCAGTCAAGCGCTGCTAAGCCTTGCTTCAGCCGAAAGACGCTCTGACAGCAAACTTGGCTTCTCAGCCCGTATTGCGCCTCTCGCCCTCTGAATCTCAAGGGAAAGCTTGTCGACTGCGGCTCACTCGGACACCTGTGCCAGAATAAATAGGCCTGCCCGCGAAGCTCTCCCCTGCAACTTGACAAACTCGTATTATGCACCACTTTCAGGAACACTCCTCTTTTCCTATATCGCCTGCAAAGCCCCCGCTTCCCAGCCCGGCGCTCTCTCTGCACGGCCCTGTCACGGCCGAAGAGCGCCGCACACATTCTAGCCTCGCAACGACCAAAGATCCGCTGCTGCCGGCTGGCCGAGGAAAAAGCCAGGGATATGACGCTCTGCTTCTTCGCCCCTTTCCGTCAGCCCGCGGCTTGTGGTGGCTGCTTTGAAAGTTGTCGGACGTTGAAGACTAACGCTGCAAGTGGCTTCTTTCTGTTTAGCACAGCTCACTGACGCAAGCTAGATGCACAAGCTCGCAATTCATCTGCGAAGAAGAGAGTGATCTCACTGCTAACCAGGAGCTGGGGAAAACCGTCCATAGCACCTGCGGATGCTGTGGCAGCAGAGACGGCGAAAAGCGCAAGCTGGAATGCCGTCGCTGAGTTTCAGTTGTGTCCAAGTCACATTGGGCGAAGAGCGAAGCCGCAGGGAACCGGGCTTCTTTGCGCAGTGTGCACACTGCAAGAGGAGCGGGCCTGACAGTCTCTTGCCCTGCCGATGTTGCGTTAGCAGTCCAAAGCCACAATATGGCGCTGTCGACTCGCAAAAGAAGGAAACGCTCCGAGGACAGCTCGAAACCACTCCGAGGCTAGAGCCGCCTTGGAAACGTCCCTGCTCTCAAGCGTCCTGTTGCCAGCGCGAAAAGATTTGCCTGATCTTCCTCTCCCAAGTGCGGAGCCTTCTTTGCACCGCACTCAAACGGCAAGACGAACTCCTTTGCCCTACATGCTTTCCACTCTAGCTGAATCTGCCCACTCGGAAACATCTAGCAAAAACAGAGCTGGCACAAGTGCCAGCTAATAATGCCCTTGCTGTCTGCAGCTTCAGCTGCACCCATCGAGCTAGCCGCACACACCCTGCTCGCGGCACTTTCCTTCCTCAGCTCTAGCTACCTTCCGAAGCCTTCACTCTCACAGAGTCAGGATGCAAACGGAACAGCACCAGGGACTGCTGACACACTAAAGCTCCCAGGACAAAATGCTCAACAGCCTGGCATCTGCCTTTGCACTGACAGTTGAGCAGCTCAAAGCCAGAGCACTGCTTATTGGCAAAAGCCTCTTCATTCCTTGAGGCCACCCAGTGTGCACGTCTAAACTTGCTTTCTTTACGGAAGAGTGGTAATCCAAAGAAATGGCACGGCCTCCTCCAAGATACAAAGCATCCAGGGACTGATGCACATGCAGTATTGAATGGCCAACAATTGCACCTACCTAGAAGGTGTCAGGACAGAAGAATCTTGCCGGACTCTTCCAGCCCATGTTGTCATAACATCTGCTCCAGCACCACTGGCACTATGAATCATAGGCGAATCAGACAGGGCAGGAGGGCAAGGCTCGGGAATGGCATGAAAAAGGCGTCTTGAGTTCCAGGTGGGGGAGGGGCGAGAAAGACAACGCGAAGCAATGGAAGGATTCAAGGGCAAAAGGAAGATGCTCCGTAAGGCAATGAGAGTCCTAGAAGGAGAAGGAAATGAAAGCTGGACATGGACAAATCGAAAGGGACGTCACGAGGGGGATGAGTGAGCAAGTCAATGCAAGGCGCTGCAGGGGCGGAAGGCTGACACGAGGCTACAGACCGCATTGCAAAGCAAGTACAAGACATGTGAGAAGCGTGTCAGTAGCGAGCACTGCCAGACGGCCGTGGCAGTGAGGTGGGGCGGCTGCGTGCAGTGCAGCTCGTGTGGGAGTGGGTGTGGGGTGGTGTGTGTTTGCAGGGTTGTGCGGGGGCAGGGTTGTGCAGGGTAGGCGTGAATGTGTATGTGGAGGGGGTATGTGTGTGCTAGTAGTGTGTGCTGGCTACGTGCCTGTGTAGCGCAGGTGTGTGTGTGGGTGTGTGTGGGTGTGTGTGCAGAGGTTTGGGGAGTAGGTGGGGGGCGGGGTGTGGTGCCAGGGGGACCCACGCAGCGCCAAGCAGGTGTGGGACTGAGAGAAGTAAGATGAATATGTCTGTCCAAAGAGACCGTGGGAATCCACTTGCAGACAGGGCTAGGAAGCGATAGACAGGCAAGGAAGAGAAGAAGCTGTTAGCTGTTGCAAATGCTACTAATCACCACAGACTGTTGCTCAGGCATGGCACTGTTAAATTCCTGAAGCTAGAGCAAGAGGACAAAACTGAATAGAATGACGACGAGTTTCTTCTTTCTTTCTTTCTTTAATGTAAACCAAAGAGAGGCGATATTGGAGTGCGGCATCCCATAAGCGATCAGCTCAGGCAGTGGGGAAAAGGGAGAGGGAGATGCAGCCGGGAACTTAGGATATGAAGGAGGCTACAAGGCGGCAGGATTAGAGAAAGCCCAGGGCAAATGGCCCATGGCCTGTCTCCTTCTTGAAATAGTTAGGGGACTAGTCTGTTCTTCTCTTTGGCCATAAACAAGTGGAATGTGGATGAGTTTTGCCAGCAGGAGGGACTTGCTGCGGGGTGTCAGTGTGCCCCTGCCCCCCCCATCCCCCACCCCCTCCTACCCCCCCCCTTCCCCCCCTCCACCCCTCCAATTGCGAAGCCGCATCGCTGCTGGCGCGGGCAGGGCTGGGGCCGCAGTCAACAGCAGCCGAGGGGGCGTGGAAGGGGTGGCTGCGGCAGGATCGGCCGTGTGACACCGCCCACTGGCACCGCCTCCATCTCTCCTTTGCCTCGCCCCCCGCCGGGCGCGCTCCCAAGCGGCGGCGCTCACCGGCTGCTCGGCGCTGCCGGAAGCCAGCAGCCGCCGAGGCTGTCCCGGCAGGACCGTGCCCCGGCTTCGCCAGCGGCTCGGCCGGAAACGGCGGCGCGCGTGTGCCGCGTGGCGCGGAGCACAGGCGTTGCGGGGCAGGCGCGGCGGGCCCACGCGAGGAGAGAGGGGCCGCGGGCGGGGCGGGGCGGGCGTGGCGCTGTGCGCATCCGCTTCCTGTCGCTCGGCTCCCGCCGCCGGCAGCGGCCCGGCGGGCGCCGTGTGAGCCCGCGGAGCGGCGGCGCCGGCCGGGCAGTGCGCGCTCTGGCATGCGGCCGGAGGCGGCCGCAGCGAGAGGCTCCTGGCACTGCCCGTACGGTGGTCCGAGCGGGGAGCAGAGGCCGGCCTTCCGGGGGGCTATGAGGCGTGCCCGCCTTTACCCCGCTGCCCTCCTTGCCGCACGTGGCCCATTGCAGCCAATCGGCCGTTCCCGCAGCGGCGCCGGCGGCAGCGAGCCGGCAGCG
Organism: Eopsaltria australis; assembly: GCA_034509425.1. Taxonomy (NCBI): domain Eukaryota; kingdom Metazoa; phylum Chordata; class Aves; order Passeriformes; family Petroicidae; genus Eopsaltria; species Eopsaltria australis. Next base: position 10,546 of record JAVTVJ010007187.1, read on the forward strand.
CGCGCTCCATGCCGTGCCGGCCGCTGCCGCCCAGCGCCGCGCTCCGCCGAGGCATTTTGTCCCCCACGGTGGGAGAGCGACATAGGGGACGCTGAATGTGGAGGCTGCCTGTCGGCGGGAGCAACTTGCCTTCATTGACCACCTCTTTTGGCTCCCGATTTCAGGTACCTTGCGCTGGTGCTGAAGAGTTTGGCAGCGAAGCTGGCGGAGGTGCTGCAAGAGCTCAATGGCAAGGAGCTTTTCAGTGCGACGCTCGGAGGTAGAAGATCCATAGCTGAAAGCAAAAAAGGTCAGAGCATGTCATCGGCCACAGTAATGCTAAGTTGTTCATCTTTGCCAACTGCTTGCAGAGTTGCTCTTTTCTTAGGTAATGGGGCCAGAGCTGCACGGGCTCAGGATTTGGAGATGATGTTAGGTGCGGGCTTGGTGAAGAAAGTGGAGCGGTTGATGCGGCATTCTGCCAAATTGGGACAGGTCTTTCTGTATTCCTCAGTCCTGTGACCTTAGCAAAAGCCTGAAAATAGGTTTTGCAGAACATCTGGTTTTTTTCCTACTAGCAGTAGTCACCTTGTCTTTAGGAAAGTAAAGGTTCTTTATTTTTCTCCATGAGCATCAAGTGCTTTTGATCAGCGTTGGTGTGCGTGCCTTAGCCTTGTTGTTGTCTTCCTTGGAGAACTTGTGCAATACTCAGATGATCAGTGGAGGTTTTAGACTGCAGTGGTGGACTTGAAGGCTTCCAGTAGCAGCAGCAGGGAGATGCTGTCCACATTTTGGATTTTCCTTTGTCTGAACCTTGTGCAAGGTTTCAGTTTTCAAGCAGTTTGAAGAGCTGCAAAGTTACCACTGATGGTTTAGTCAAGTTATCCTGTGATTTAAGTGACTAGTGAAGCACGTACTAAGGCAACGTACAGTAGCATCCCAGAAAGGTTGGATTGGAGAACAGGCAGTTCTGAAGACAGCTGTTTGTTGTAGGAGAAGGAGAATGTAGGAGATGATTGAAGAGCACTGCATGCACAAATGGTTAAGGAGGAGCCATCTTTTGATGTCCCCTCTACGCTTGTTCTCATTTGAAATACTGAACATTCTGCAGGTTGGTTTTGTAAGGCATGTGGGTTTGTTTTGTTTTTTTATTGGGGGGGGGTGGTGAGGGAGGTGGGGGAATGATGGGTGTTGGGTTTTTTTATTTCCAGAATAGTGTACAAAGAAGCTATGCCCAAAAGCAGCACTGTTTCTCTTACTCTTCTTAATTTTTCCTGCCTCAAAGAGTATTTGGTTAAAAAAACCTTAATAATCCTCCATTTTGCCTGATGCAGGAAGGGGGAAAGTAACTAGGAGATTTTGGAAGCCGGAAGAGAATTTCTTGCCCTCTGATGTTATGAAAAAGCATGGAGGGGAAAAAAAAAAACCTGTTAGGAAAATTCAGGTGGCGTCCGGGAGCAGAGTGCCTTAGGGCCACGACAAAAAAAGTGTCCGTTTTCTCTGAGAAAGAGAACTCTGCCCCCCAGTTTCTTGATGTCAGTTTGGAGGAGGGTTTTGGCCCTGCAAGGGCAGCCAGGGCTCTTTATTGTGGCACCTTGGGTCTGCGAGGAATCTTGATCCTTATGAATTTTCAGGAGGCAGCAGGGAGCACAGTGCCTTAGGGCCGGGACACAAAAAGTGTCCCTTTTCTCTGAGAAAGAGAACTCTGCCCCCCAGTTTCTTGATGTCAGTTTGGAGGAGGGTTTTGGCCCTGCAAGGGCAGCCAGGGTCCTTGTTGGTGGCAGCTTGGGTCTGCGAGGAATCTTAATCCATGCGGAATTTCAGCATGCGGCTGTCAACTCCCAGATATGTGGCCTTCGATGCAAACAATGGCGCTTTTCCATGTGAAAGAAAACTCAGTCCCCCAGATCATGATGCCAGTTTTTAGGAGGCATTTAGCCCTACAATTGCAGCCAGAGTTCTAGTTGATGGCAGCTTGGGTCTGGGAAGGATCTTGATCCATACGGCATTTCAGGTGGTGTCCGGGAGCACAGTGCCTTAGGGCCGGGACACAAAAAGTGTCCCTTTTCTCTGAGAAAGAGAACTCTGCCCCCCAGTTTCTTGATGTCAGTTTGGAGGAGGGTTTTGGCCCTGCAAGGGCAGCCAGGGTCCTTGTCGGTGGCAGCTTGGGTCTGTGAGGGATCTTGCTCCATGCGGAATTTGAAGAGGCGGCAGTCGACTCCCAGACAGGGGGCCTACGATACAAATGATGGCACTTTTCCACGTGAAAGAAAACTTAGGCCCCCAGATTCATGATATCGGTTTGGTGGGGGGTTTTGGCCCTACAAATGCAACCAGAGTCCTGGTTGATGGCAGCTTGCGTCAGCGAATAATCTTGATCCATACGGAATTTCAGGTGGCGTCTGGGAGCAGAGTGCCTTAGAGCTGGGACACAAAAAGTGCCCGTTTTCTCTGAGAAAGAGAACTCTGCCCCCCAGTTTCTTGATGTCAGTTTGGAGGAGGGTTTTGGCCCTGCAAGGGCAGCCAGGGTCCTTCTCGGTGGCAGCTTGAGTCTGCGAGGAATCTTGATCCATGCGGAATTTCAGGAGGCAACAGGGCGAACAGTGCCTTCGGGCCGGGACACAAAAAGTGTCCCTTTTCTCTGAGAAAGAGAACTCTGCCCCCCAGTTTCTTGATGTCAGTTTGGAGGAGGGTTTTGGCCCTGCAAGGGCAGCCAGGGTCCTTGTCGGTGGCAGCTTGGGTCTGTGACCGATCTTGGTCCATGCGGAATTTGAAGAGGCGGCAGTCGACTCCCAGACAGGGGCCCTACGATACAAATGATGGCACTTTTCCACGTGAAAGAAAACTTAGGCACCCAGATTCATGATATCGGTTTGGTGGAGGGTTTTAGCCCTACAAATGCAACCAGAGTCCTGGTTGATGGCAGCTTGCGTCAGCGAATAATCTTGATTCATACAGAATTTCAGGTGGCGTCCGGGAGCAGAGTGCCTTAGGGCCGGGACACAAAAAGTGTCTGTTTTCTCTGAGAAGAGAACTCTGCCCCCCAGTTTCTTGATGTCAGTTTGGAGGAGGGTTTTGGCCCTGCAAGGGCAGCCAGGGTCATTCTTGGTGGCAGCTTGGGTCTGCGAGGAATCTTAATCTGTGCGGAATTTCAGCATGACGCAGACAACTCCCAGATATGTGGCCTTTGATGCAAACAATGACGCATTTCCACGTGAAAGAAAACTCAGTCCCCAGATGCATGATGCCAGGTTTTAGGAGGCATTTAGCCCTACAATTGCAGCCAGAGTTCTAGTTGATGGCAGCTTGCGTCAGCCAGGAATCTTGATCCATACGGAATTTAAGGTGGCGTCCAGGAAAACAGTGCCTTTGGGCCGGGACACAAAAAGTGTCCCTTTTCTCAGAGAAAGGGAACTCTGCCCCAAGTTTCTTGATG
>JAVTVJ010007188.1:0-10644 GCA_034509425.1 Eopsaltria australis
GAGGAATCTTGATCCATACAGAATTTCAGGAGGCAGCAAGGAGCACAGTGCCTTAGGGCCGGGACACAAAACGTGTCCCTTTTCTCTCAGAAAGAAAACTCTGCCCCCCACTTTCTTAATGTCCGTTTGGAGGAGGGTTTTGGCCCTGCAAGGGCAGCCAGGGTCCTTGTCTGTGGCAGCTTGGGTCTGCGAGGAATCTTGATCCGTACGGAATTTGAAGAGGCAGCAGGGAGTACAGTCCCTTAGGGCCAGGACACAAAAAATTGTCCTCTTCCTCTGAGAAAGAGAACTCTGCCCCCCAGTTTCTTGATGTCAGTTTGGAGGAGGGTTTTGGCCCTGCAAGGGCAGCCAGGGTCTTTTTCGGTGGCAGCTTGGGTCTCTGAGGAATCTTGATCCATGCAGAATTTCAGGAGGCATCCGGGAGCACAGTGCCTTAGGGCCGGGACACAAAAAGTGTCCCTTTTCTCTGAGAAAGAGAACTCTGCCCCCCAGTCTCTTGATGTCAGTTTGGAGGAGGGTTTTGGCCCTGCAAGGGCAGCCAGGGTCCTTCTGGTGGCAGCTTGGGTCTGCGAGGAATCTTGATCTATGCGGAATTTCAGCATGCGGCTGTCAACACCCAGATATGTGGCCTTCAGTACAAACAATGGCACTTTTCCATGTGAAAGAAAACTCAGTCACCCAGATCCATGATGCCAGTTTTTAGGAGGCATTTAGCCCTACAATTGCAGCCAGAGTTCTAGTTGATGCAGCTTGGGTCTGGGAAGGATCTTGATCCGTGCGGCATTTCAGGTGGCGTCGGGAGCACAGTGCCTTAGGGCCGGGATACAAAAAGTGTCCCTTTTCTCTCAGAAAGAGAACTCTGCCCCCCACTTTCTTGATGTCAGTTTGGAGGAGGGTTTTGGCCCTGCAAAGGCAGCCAGGGTCCTAGTCGTGGCAGCTTGGGTCTGCGAGGAATCTTGATCCATGCGGAATATCAGGAGTCATCCGGGAGCAGAGTGCCTTCGGGCCGGGATACAAAAAGTGTCCCTTTCCTCTGCAGGAAAGAGAACTCGTGCCCCCCAGTTCCTTTGATGTCAGTTTGAGGAGGGTTTGGCCCTGCAAGCCAGCAGGCGCTCCTAGTCCGGTTGGCAGCTTGGGTCTGTGAGGGATCTTGCTCCATGCAGAATTTGAAGAGCAGCAGTCGACCCCAGACAGGGGGCCACGATACAATGGATGGCCTTTTCCACGTGAAGAAAACTTAGGCCCCAGACTTTCTATGAGTCGGTTTGGTGGAGGGTTTTAGCCCTACAAATGCAACCAGAGTCCTGGTTGATGGCAGCTTGCGTCAGCGAATAATCTTGATCCATACGGAATTTCAGGTGGCGTCCGGGAGCAGAGGTCCTTAGGGCCGGACACAAAAAGTGTCCCTTTTCTCTGAGAAAGAGAACTCTGCCCCCCAGTTTCTTGATGTCAGTTTGGAGGTGGGTTTGGCCCTGCAAGGGCAGCCCGGATCCTTGTCGGTGGCAGCTTGGGTCTGCGAGGGATCTTGATCAATAGGGAATTTCAGGAGGCAGCAGGGAGCACAGTGCCTTAGGGCCGAGAAACAAAAAGTGTCCCTTTCCTCTGAGAAAGAGACCTCTGCTCCCCACTTTCTTGATGTCAGTTTGGAGGAGGGTTTTGGCCCTGCAAGGGCAGCCAGGGCTCTTTATTGTTGCAGCTTAGGTCTGCGAGGTATCTTGATCCATACAGACTTTGAAGAGGCAGCAGGGAGCAGAGTGCCTTAGGGCCGGGACACAGAAAGTGTCCGTTTTCTCTGAGAAAGAGAACTCTGCCCCCCACTTTCTTGATGTCAGTTTGGAGGAGGGTTTTGCCCTGCAAGGGCAGCCAGGGTCCTAGTCGGTGGCAGCTTGGGTCTGCGAGGAATCTTGATCCATACGGAATTTCAGGAGGCAGCAGGGAGCAGAGTGCCTTAGGGCCGAGAAACAAAAAGTGTCCCTTTTCTCTGAGAAAGAGAACTCTGCCCCCATTTTCTTGATGTCAGTTTTGAGGAGGGTTTTGGCCCTGCAAGTGCAGCCAGGGTCCTTGTCGGTCGGCCAGCTTGGGTCTGTGCAGAGGATCTTGCCTCCATTGCGGAATTTGAAGATCCGGCCGGCAGTCGACTCCCGACAGGGAGGTCCTGCGATAGAAATTGCATGGGCACTTTCCACGTGAAAGAAAAACTTAGGCCCCAGCATTCATGATGTCGTTTGGTGGAGCGCGTTTTCAGCCCTACAATGCAACCGAGTCCAGGTCGCATGGCAGCTTGCTGTCAGACGAATAATCCTTGATCCATACGGAAATTTCAGTGGCGTCCAGGAGCACAGTGCCTTAGGGCCGGGACCACAAAAGTGTCCCTTTTCTCTGAGAAAGAGAACTCTGCCCCCCACTTTCTTGATGTCAGTTTGGAGGAGGGTTTTGGCCCTGCAAGGGCAGCCAGGGTCCTTGTCAGTGGCAGCTTGGGTCTGTGAGGAATCTTAATCCATGCGGAATTTTCGCATGCGGCTGTCAACTCCCAGATATGTGGCCTTCGATACAAACAATGGCGCTTTTCCATGTGAAAGAAAACTCAGTCCCCCAGATCCATGATGCCAGTTTTTAGGAGGCATTTAGCCCTACAATTGCAGCCAGAGTTCTAGTTGATGGCAGCTTGGGTCTGGGAAGGATCTTATCCATGCGGCATTTCAGGTGGCGTCCGGGAGCAGAGTGCCTTAGGGCCGGGACACAAAAAGTGTCCCTTTTCTCTGAGAAAGAGAACTCTGCCCCCCACTTTCTTCATGTAAGCTTGGAGGAGGGTTTTGGCCCTGCAAGGGCAGCCAGGGCTCTTTATTGTGGCAGCTTTGGTGTGCGAGGAATCTTGATCCATAGGGAATTTCAGGAGGCAGCAAGGAGCACAGTGCCTTAGGGCCGGGACTCAAAACGTGTCCCTTTTCTCTCAGAAAGAGAACTCTGCCCCCCACTTTCTTAATGTCAGTTTGGAGGAGGGTTTTGGCCCTGCAAGAGCAGCCAGGGTCCTTGTCTGTGGCACCTTGGTTCTGCGAGGAATCTTGATCCATACGGAATTTGAAGAGGCAGCAGGGAGCACAGTGCCTTAGGGCCGGGATACAAAAAGTGTCTTTTTCCTCTGAGAAAGAGAACTCTGACCCCCAGTTTCTTGATGTCAATTTGGAGGAGGGTTTTGGCCCTGCAAGGGCAGCCAGGGTTCTTTTCGGTGGCTGCTGGGTCTGCGAGGAATCTTACTCCATGCGGAATTTCAGCATGCGGCTGTCAACTCCCAGATATGTGGCCTTCGATGCAAAACAATGGCGCTTTTCCATGTGAAAGAAAACTCAGTCCCCCAGATGCATGATGCCAGTTTTTAGGAGGCATTTAGCCCTACAATTGCAGCCAGAGTTCTAGTTGATGGCAGCTTGGGTCTGGGAAGGATCTGGATCCATGCGGCATTTCAGGTGGCGTCCGGGAGCAGAGTGCCTTAGGGCCGGGACACAAAATATGTCCCTTTTCTCTGAGAAAGAGAACTCTGCCCCCCACTTTCTTGATGTCAGTTTGGAGGAGGGTTTTGACCCTGCAAGGGCAGCGAGGGTCCTTGTCGGTGGCAGCTTGGGTGAGCGAGGGATCTTGATCCATGCGGAATTTAAGAGGCGGCTGTCGACTCCCAGACATGGGGCCTACAATACAAATGATGGAACTTATCCACGTGAAAGAAAACTCAGTCTCCCAGATCCATGATGCCAGTTTTTAGGAGGCATTTAGCCCTACAATTGCAGCCAGAGTTCTAGTTGATGGCAGCTTGGGTCTGGGAAGGATCTTGATCCGTGCGGCATTTCAGGTGGCGTCCGGGAGCAGAGTGCATTAGGGCTGGGACACAAAAAGTGTCCCTTTTCTCTGAGAAAGAGAACTCTGCCCCCCAGTTTCTTGATGTCAGTTTGGAGGAGGGTTTTGGCCCTGCAAAGGCAGCCAGGGTCCTTGTCGGTGGCAGCTTGGGTCTGCGAGGAATCTTGATGCCATACGGAATTTCAGGAGGGCAGCAGGGAGCAGAGGTGCCTTAGGGCCGAGAAACAAAAGTGTCCCTTTCCTCTGAGAAGAGAAACTCTGCCCCCAGTTTTCTTGATGTCAGTTTGGAGAGGGTTTTGGCCCTGCAGGCAGCCAGGGCTCTTTTATTGTGGCACCTTGGTCTGCGAGGAATCTTGATCCTTACGAATTTCAGGAGGTAGCAGGCGAGCAGAGTGCCTTAGGGCCGGGACACAAAAAAGTGTCCCTTTTCTCTGAGAAAGAGAGCTCTGGCCGCCCCAGTTTTCTTGATGTCAGTTTTTGAGGAGGGTTTTGGCCCTGCAAGGCGAGGCCAGGGTCCTTGTCGGTGGCAGCTTGCGTCTGTGAGGGATCTTGGTCCATGCAGAATTTGAAGAGGCGGCAGTCGACTCCCAGACAGGGGTCCTACGATACAAATGATGGCACTTTTCCACGTGAAAGGAAACTTAGGCCCCCAGATTCATGATATCGGTTTGGAGGAGGGTTTTAGCCCTACAAATGCAACCAGAGTCCTGGTTGATGGTATCTTGCGTCACTGAATAATCTTGATTCATACAGAATTTCAGGTGGTGTCCGGGAGCAGAGTGCCTTAGGGCCGGGACACAAAAAGTGTCCCTTTTCTCTGAGAAAGAGAACTCTGCCCCCCAGTTTCGTGATGTCAGTTTGGAGGAGGGTTTGGCCCTGCCAGGGCAGCCAGGGTCCTGTTGGTGGCTAGCTTGGGTCTGCGAGGAAAATCTTGATCCATACGGAATATCAGGAGGAAGCAGGGAGCAGAGTGCCTTAGTGGCCGGGACAACAAAGTGTCAGCTTTTCTCTGAGAAGAGAAGCTCTGCCCCCAGTTTCTTGATGTCAGTTTGGAGGAGGGTTTTGCCCTGCAAGGGCAGGCCTTAGGGTCTTTTTGTTCGGTGGAGCTTGCGTCTGTGAGGGATCTTGGTGCATGCGGAATTTGAGAGGAGGCAGTCGACTCCCAGACAGGGGGCCTGCCATACAAATGATGGCACTTTTCCACGTGAAAGAAAACTTAGGCCCCCAGATTCATGATGTCGGTTTGGTGGAGGGTTTTAGCCATACAAATGCAACCAGAGTCCTGGTTGATGGCAGCTTCTGTCAGCGAATAATCTTGATCCATACAGAATTTCAGGTGGCGTCCGGGAGCACAGTGCCTTAGGGCCGGGACACAAAAAGTGTCCCTTTTCTCTGAGAAAGAGAACTCTGACCCCCACTTTCTTGATGTCAGTTTGGAGGAGGGGTTTGGCCCTGCAAGGGAAGCCACAGTCCTTGTCGGTGGCAGCTTGGGTCTGCAAGGAATCTTGATCCATACAGAAATTTCAGGAGGCAGCAGGGAGCAGAGTGCCTTAGGGCCGGGACACAAAAATTGTCCGTTTTCTCTGAGAAAGAGAAGTCTGCCCCAGTTTCTTGATGTAAGTTTGGAGAGGGTTTGGCCCTGCAAGAGCAGCCAAGGCTCTTTTATTGTGGCACCCTTAGGCCTGCGAGGATCTTGATCCATACGAATTTCAGGAGGCAGCAGGGAGCACAGGCCGCTTAGGCCAGGACACAAAAGTGTCCCTTTTCTCTGAGAAGAGAACTCTGCCCCGCAGTTTTCTTGATGTCAGTTTGGAGGAGGGTTTTGGACCTGCAGGGCAGTCAGTGTCCTTAGGTTGGTGGCAGCTTGGGTCTGCGAGGAAATCTTAATCCATGCGAATTTCAGCATGCGGGCTGTCAAGCCCCAGATATGTGGCCTTCCGATGCAAACAATGGCGTATTTCCATGTGAAAGAAAACTCAGTCCCCCAGATGCATGATGACAGTTTTTAGGAGGCATTTAGCCCTACAATTGCAGCCAAAGTTCTAGCTGATGGCAGCTTGGGTCTGGGAAGGATCTTGATCCATGCGGCATTTCAGGTGGCGTCCGGGAGCAGAGTACCTTAGGGCCGGGACACAAAAAGTGTCCCTTTTCTCTGAGAAAGAGAACTCTGCCCCCCAGTTTCTTGATGTCAGTTTGGAGGAGGGTTTTGGGCCCTGCAAAGGCAGCCAGGGTCCTTGTGGGTGGCAGCTTGGGTCTGCGAGGAATCTTGATCCATGCGGAATTTCAGGAGGCGGCAGTCGACCCGCAGACATGGGGCCTGCGATACAAAATGATGGCACTTTTCGCCACTGAAAGAAACTTAGGCCCCAGATTCGTGATGTCGGTTTGGTAGAGGGTGTTGGCCCTACAAATGCAACCAGAGTCCTGGTTATGGCAGCTTGCGTCTGCGAATAATCTTGATCTATACGGAATTTCAGGTGGCAGCAGGGAGCACAGTGCCTTAGGGCCGGGACACAAATAGTGTCCCTTTTCTTTGTGAAAGAGAACTCTGCCGCCCTGTTTCTTGATGTCAGTTTGCAGGAGGGTTTTGGCCCTGCAAGGGCAGCCAGGGTCCTTGTCGGTGGCAGCTTGGGTCTGCGAGGAATCTTGATCCATGCGGAATTTCAGGTTGCGTCAGGGAGATCAGCGCCTTACGGCCGGGATACAAAAAGTGTCCATTTCTCTGAGAAAGAGAACTCTGCCCCGCAGTTTCTTGATGTCAGTTTGGAGGAGGGTTTTGGCTTTGCAAAGGCAGCCAGGGTCCTTGTCAGTGGCAGCTTGGGTCTGTGAGGAATCTTGATCCATGCGGAATTTCAGGAGGAAGCAGGGAGCAGAGTGCCTTAGGGCCGGGACACAAAGTGTCCATTTTCCTCTCTGAGAAAGAGAGCTCTGCCCCCAGTTTCTTGATGTCAGTTTGGGAGGGTTTTGGCGCGCTGAAGGGCTAGCCAGGGTCCTTGTTGGTGGCTAGCTGGGTCTGCGAGGAATCTTAATCCATGCGGAATTTCAGCATGCGGCTGTCAACTGCCCAGATATGTGGCTTCGATTCAAACAATGGCGCTTTTCCATGTGAAAGAAACTCAGTCCCCAGATGCATGAATGCCAGTTTTTTAGGAGGGCATTTAGCCATACAATTGCGGCCAGAGTTCTAGTTGATGTCAGCTTGGGTCTGGGAAGGATCTTGATCCATGCGGCATTTCAGGTGGCGTCCGGTGTTGCCTTTTCCCCCAGCCTGGAAAAGAAACTCGAGATCATTTTAGCAAGGAGGTAATATAAAAGGGGATCTTTATTTTGAGGTCTTCAGGAGCAGTTATGGAAAGGTGTCCATAAAAGCCCAGCCCCTCCAGGGGTGAGTACATATTTATAGCTTTTAGGAAATTAGCATAATTAAGAGCAACAATAAGGAGAACAAGTGGCGATTCAATTCCCCCTCAGGTCCAGCCCCTTCCCTGGAGCCCCCCTCTCAGCACTGGCTGCACTCTGCTTATGAAAATGTACCTCAGAGTTGTTCTCGGCCTTGGTTCCCAGGAAGAACTGAGATAGGACAGGGCCTTGCAACCCCCTGGGGCTTGGAGCTCTGGAATTTGTTTTGTCTTTCTGCTAGGGAAAGGCTATGGAAAGGTACTGGAAAAACTAGCTATTAATATAGTAGGCTACAGAGCCACAAAAATATGGGCAGAGAGTACAGAGAACATATAAAGAAAAAAGGCAGAAACCAAACGGCATCATTCCCCCCTTTTTTAGAGACTAACAAGACTCTGTCTTGTCTAGTCTCTACTCTGCATTCAAACATACCTCTGGTTTATACAACTGGCTATCCCACTAGTTGTTACACAGATGCTAATTATAACTACAGTTACTATGAACATTTCTTTTATCTAGGTTCAGTTTGGTAACCATGAAGTGAGTGTACTGAAGATATTCAAGGTTCAGTAAGCTCTTTTGAGAGTTACTTGGTGTAGAATTTGAGTTTGCTTTCAATTTTCAACCAAATTTCTAAAAAAATTTTTCATTCAGATTTGCATAAGAACAACAACTAGTGTTAATGATTTTGTGGCTAGTAGGAAATTAAGAGCTATTTTGTTTTGTCAACAGCCTTTAATATGATTAAACATTACATTTGAAATCACAGCTCCATGGGCACAGGCCCAATCTTTATCTTGGGGCAAAACTTACCAGGCCAGATTCTCAACTTTGACAAGTTGTCCTTATGAAGAGCTTTTGGATACATTTTGGACTAGAGTTACATGCAAATTTTAGGACCAATTTTGAATCACGGTTACCAACTGTACAGATAAGAGGTACAAAAGAACAGTTTAAATCATATCATCTCAATTTGTATCAGTCTCTTTTTTCTGGCTGTCTATGGAGCAGACGTCTTCTTAACTCTGGAGCAGTGAATTCAAGGCTCTCTGCCAGCAGCTTTGCATTTGGTGAGGGTAGTCAGGACTTGGAATGACTCTTTTTACTTAGCTCGTAAGATTACTGTCCCTTCATTCAACATAGACTCAGTCTCTAGGCTTGAATAGTTGCTAGTCTTCCTTCCTTCTAGATGACTTTGCTCATTATGATCTTTCATTGATATAATCAGTTCAGCTTTTTGTGAGGTACATTTGATGGTAACACTTTTCTCATGGTTACTGGTTTCGTAGGTTGTTACTGCATAACGCTGTCTTTTGTTTGCCATCTCGCATGAAGCTGCTCTCATCTGCATACAGCTCCCAGGCTGGCACATCTTTCAGGTCTGCTCTGCTGGAATAGGCTTCTTCTATGGTCTGCAAACAGTCAGACTAAAATACATTATCAGTTAGTGCTGGGAACAGACATACTAGGATTGACAGCAAACGTTTTCAGAATAACATAATCCAGTTTCAGTAGCATGGCATAGGGTCCATGTCTTCTATGTTCACAGAAGAAACTTACAGTGGGTTGCATGCAACTGTTGGATGTATCAATTCTTGGCTGCTGGTTTGATGCAGCAATTTTCAGTTGCTGACTGCCCTAGTTCTCCAGTTTCGGATTAATTTACGTAATACGTAAAGAGTCCCTTGTCTTTTTACTCACAAGGATACAGGAGAAGGTCTTTTACAAATTTAACTACAGTAAACAATTCTAAGATATTTGTTAACCAGGACTCTGCTTACTATATGCATGGTTTAAGGGAGCCTAAAAACGGCTTCTTGGTTCTTTGGGCTCGGTGTTTCCCTTTTGAAGTGCTTACCAAAGCAGACAAAGACGCATCGCTGCGCGCTCGCACTGGCTGGGGACGGCGCGGATGCCGGGCACCCGCCCCCAGGGCACCCCCGGCTCGCCCGGCGCTCCGGCCCGTGCTGCTGCTCACAGCGGCTCTCGGTGTCCCTTAAAACAAAGCTGCGTTACTGTGGAAAGTGCGATAGGGCCGTTCAGCTGCTCTTAGATCTCACACTCACGCGCCCGCTCGGGGCCGGTGCGGGCGGGGCCCAGGAGCAGCGAGTGAGCCGGGCCGTGGCCGCGCAGCGGCGGCCCCGCCTCCACCAGAGCAGGGCCGAAGCAGCGCAGCGGCAGCCCCGGTCCCGGTTCGCTTCCTGGGACCGCTCCCCCGCGCATCCCCCGGCCGTGACCAGGGCAATGGCAGGAATCACCTCCGCCCCTCTCAGAGCGGCTGGTGCCCCGCTTCTGTCACGGGGGAGTGACCGCCCTGCTCGCGGAGCCGTCCCGGAAGTCCGGGAGTCGCCATTGCCTTAAAATCTTGGAAAAACTTTTTACAGATGGAACATAGAAAGTGGGGGCTTCTCCCCCTTCCCTTACAATGGTGCGAACCGAGCTTTCTCGGCCGTTCACAAAACTTGCTGGAAGCGAGGATCTCTCCCTCGCCTCCCACTAAGGAGCAGGCTGGACACCCAGCCTCTCCACAGACCTGTAGGAAGCGAGGATTTCTAACTCGCCTCCCACCAAGGAGCAGGCTGGGAACCCAGCCGCTCCACAAACCTGTAGGAAGTGGGAATCTCTCCCCAGCTTCCCACCAAGGAGCAAGCTGGGCACCCAGCCGCTCCACAAACCTGTAGGAAGTGGGAATCTCTCCCCAGCCTCCCACCAAGAAGCAGGCTGGACACCCAGCCGCTCCACAAACCTGTAGGAAGTGGGAATCTCTCCCCAGCCTCCCACCAAGGAGCAGGCTGGACACCCCGCCGCTCCACAACCCTGTAGGAAGTGGGAATCTCTCCCCAGCCTCCCACCAAGGAGCAGGCTGGACACCCAGCCGCTCCACAAACCTGTAGGAAGTGGGGCCCATCCCCCACCTCCTACCAAGAAGCAGACCAGGCCTCCCCCGGCCGCTCCATGCCCAGATGTCTCCAGGCCAGCTTTCAATTCAAAACTCGCATGTGCTAAACATGAAATTAACTTTCGCACTGTGATTTGCTTTTCTCTACCAGTGAACAATCTCAGCCGAGATCACACACCTGCCTCCTCCCCACCAGCCGATCTCTGGGGCAGGTTGGAAATCGGCAACAGGAAAAACTTGGAGAAATGATTTCAAAAGCAAATTTTCTCACCACCACGCCAGGTTGTCCTGGGATCGCTAACAATTACTGACTTAAAACAGATACACAAAACATAAACAATACACACACATACAAACTACACACTACACAACGAAAAGAACCACCTTTATACTACCTCCTGTGGGATCTTGGAACCATGGTGTCTCTACCTCAGGCCCGTGGCAGGGAATTCTTTAGATTGCTGTCAGAAAGGAATTCCTTGCAGGATGTTTTCGGT
>JAVTVJ010007189.1:0-11365 GCA_034509425.1 Eopsaltria australis
AGGACCCTGGCTGCCTTGGCAGGGCCAAAACCCTCCTCCAAACTGACATCAAGAAACTGGTTGGCAGAGTTCTCTTTCTCAGAGAAAAGGGACATTATTTGTATCCCGGCCCTAAGGGACTGTGCTCCCTGCTGCCTCCTGAAAATTCGTATGGATCAAGATTCCTCGGAGACCCAAGCTACCACCGACAAGCACCCTGGCTGCCCTTGCAGGGCCAAAACCCTCCTCCAAACTGACATCAAGAAACTGGGGGGCAGATATCTCTTTCTCAGAGTAAAGGGACACTTTTTGTGTCCCGGCCCTAAGGCACTCTGCTCCCGGACGCCACCTGAAATGCCACACAGATCATGATCCTTCCCAGACCCAAGCTGCCATCAACTAGAACTCTGGCTGCAATTGTAGGGCTAAATGCCTCCTAAAAACTGGCATCATGCATCTGGGGGACTGAGTTTTGTTTCACTTGGAAAAGCGCCATTGTTTGAATCGAAGGCCACATATCTGGGAGTTGACAGCCGCATGCTGAAATTCCGCATGGATTAAGATTCCTCGCAGACCCAAGCTGCCACCGAGAAGGACCCTGGCTGCCCTTGCAGGGGCAAAACCCTCCTCCAAACTGACATCAAGAAACTGGGGTTCAGACCTCTTTCTCCAGAGTAAAGGGACACTTTTTTGTGTCCGGCCTAAAACTTTACCTGTAGCCTAGCTTCACTCGATGTCTTCTGTATGGATCAAAGATTCCTCGCAGACCCAAGCTGCCACAATAAAGAGCCCTGGCTGCCCTTGCAGGGCCAAAACCCTCCTCCAAACTGACATCAAGAAACTGGGGGGCAGAGTTCTCTTTCTCAGAGACAAGGGATACTTTTTGTGTCCCGGCCCTAAGGCACTCTGCTCCCTGCTTCCTGTTGAAAATTCGTATGGATCAAGATTCCTCACAGACCCAAGCTGGAACAATAAAGAGCCCTGGCTGCCCTTGCAGGGCCAAACCCTCCTCCAAACTGACATCAAGAAACTGGGGGGCAGAGTTCTCTTTCTCAGAGAAACTGGACACTTTTCGTTTCCCGGCCCTAAGGCACTCTGCTCCCGGACGCCACCTGAAATGCCACACAGATCAAGATCCTTCCCAGGCCCAAGCTGCCATCAACTAGAACTCTGGCTGCAATTGTAGGGCTAAATGCCTCCTAAAAACTGGCATCATGCATCTGGTAGACTGAGTTTTCTTTCACTTGGAAAAGCGCCATTGTTTGAATCGAAGGCCACATATCTGGAAGATGACAGCCGCATGCTGAAATTCCGCATGGATCAAGATTCCTCGCAGACCCAAGCTGCCACCAAAATGGACACTGACTGCCCTTGCAGGGCCAAAACCCTCCTCCAAACTGACATCAAGAAACTGGGGGGCAGAGTTCTCTTTCCCAGAGAAAACGGACACTTTTTGTGTCCCGGCCCTAAGGAACTCTGCTCCCGGACGCCATCGGAAATGCCGTATGGATCAAGATCCTTCCCAGACCCAAGCTGCCATCAACTAGAACTCTGGCTGCAATTGAAGGGATAAATGCCTCCTAAAAACTGGCATCATGCATCTGGGGGCCTAAGTTTTCTTTCACGTTGAAAAGAGCCATCATTTGTATCGTAGGCCCCC
Source organism: Eopsaltria australis (assembly GCA_034509425.1). Taxonomy (NCBI): domain Eukaryota; kingdom Metazoa; phylum Chordata; class Aves; order Passeriformes; family Petroicidae; genus Eopsaltria; species Eopsaltria australis. The sequence goes on from JAVTVJ010007189.1 coordinate 1,640, forward strand.
TGTCTGGGAGTCGACTGCCGCCTCTTCAAATTCCGCATGGAGCAAGATCCCTCACAGACCCAAGCTGCCACCGACAAGGACCCTGGCTGCCCTTGCGGGGCCAAAACCCTCCTCCAAACTGACATCAAGAAAGTGGGGGGCAGAGTTCTCTTTCTCAGAGAAAGGGACACTTTTTGTGTCCCGGCCCTAAGGCACTCTGCTCCCTGTTGCCTCCTGAAAATTCGTATGAATCAAGATCCCTCGAAGACCCAAGCTGCCACCGACAAGGACCCTGGCTGCCCTTGCAGGGCCAAAACCCTCCTCCAAACTGACATCAAGAAACTGGGGGGCAGAGTTCTCTTTCTCAGAGAAAAGGGACACTTTTTGTGTCCCGGCCCTAAGGCACTCTGCTCCCTGCTGCCTGTTGAAAACTCGTATGGATCAAGATTCCTCGCAGACCCAAGCTGCCACCAACAAGGACCCTAGCTGCCCTTGCAGGGCCAAAACCCTCCTCCAAACTGACATCAAGAAACTGGGGGGCAGAGTTCTCTTTCTCAGAGAAAAGGGACACTTTTTGAGTCCCGGCCCTAAGGCACTCTGCTCCCGGACGCCGCCTGAAATGCCACACGGATCAAGATCCCTCCCAGAGAGAGGCTGCCATCAACTAGAACTCTGGCTGCAATTGTAGGGCTAAATGCCTCCTAAAAACTGGCAACATGCATCTGGGGGACTTAGTTTTCCTTCACATGGAAAAGCGCCGTCATTTGTATCGGAGGCCACATGTCTGGGAGTCGACTGCTGCTTGCGGAAATTCCGCATGGTTTAAGATCCCTCGCAGACCCAAGCTGCCACCAAAATGGACACTGACTGCCCTTACAGGGCCAAAACCCTCCTCCAAACTGACATCAAGAAACTGGGGGGCAGAGTTCTCTTTCTCAGAGAAAAGGGACATATTTTGTATCCCGGCCCTAAGGGACTGTGCTCCCTGCTGCCTCCTGAAAATTCGTATGGATCAAGATTCCTCGCAGACCCAAGCTACCACCGACAAGGACCCTGGCTGCCCTTGCAGGGCCAAAACCCTCCTCCAAACTGACATCAAGAAACTGGGGGGCAGATATCTCTTTCTCAGAGAAAAGGGACACTTTTTGTGTCCCGGCCCTAAGGCACTCTGCTCCCGGATGCCACCTGAAATGCCACACAGATCATGATCCTTCCCAGACCCAAGCTGCCATCAACTAGAACTCTGGCTGCAATTGTAGGGCTAAATGCCTCCTAAAAACCGGCATCATGCATCTGAGGCACTGAGTTTTCTTTCACATGGAAAAGCGCCATTGTTTGAATCGAAGGCCACATATCTGGAAGATGACAGCCGCATGCTGAAATTCCGCATGGATTAAGATTCCTCGCAGACCCAAGCTGCCACCGAGAAGGACCCTGGCTGCCCTTGCAGGGCCAAAACCCTCCTCCAAACTGACATCAAGAAACTGGGGGGCAGAGTTCTCTTTCTCAGAGAAAAGGGACACTTTTTGTGTCCCGGCCCTAAGACACTCTGCTCCCTGCTTCCTCCTGATATTCCGTATGGATTAAATTCCTCGCAGGACCCAAGCTGCCCACGACAGACCCGGGCGGCCCTTGCGGGGCAAAACCCTCCTCCAAACTGACATCAAGAAACTGGGGGGCAGACTTCTCTTTCTCAGAGAAAAGGGACACTTTTTGTGTCCCGGCCCTAAGGCACTCTGCTCCCGGACGCCACCTAAAATGCCGCATGGATCAAGATCCTTCCCAGACCCAAGCTGCCATCAACTAGAACTCTGGCTGCAATTGTAGGGCTAAATGCCTCCTAAAAACTGGCATCATGCATCTCTGGGACTGAGTTTTCTTTCACATGGAAAAGCGCCATTGTTTGAATCGAAGGCCACATATCTGGACGTGACAGCCGCTAGCTGAAATTCCGCTATGCGAATTAAGATTCTCGCAGACCCAAGCCCACCAAAAGGACCCTGGCGTGCCCGTGCAGGCCAAAAACCCTTCCTCCAAAACTGACATCAAGAAAACTGGCGGGGCAGAGTTCTCTTTCTCAGAGAAAGGGACCACTTTTGGTGTCCCGCCCTAAGCACTGTGCTCCCGGGTTGATGCCGTTTGGTTTCTGCCTTTTTTCTTTTATATGTTCTCTGTACTCTCTACCCATATTTTTGTGGCTCTGTAGCCTACTATATTAATAGCTAGTTTTTCCAGTACCTTTCCATAGCCTTTCCCTAAGCAGAAAGACAAAACAAATTCCAGAGCTCCAAGCCCCAGGGGGTTGCAAGGCCCTGTCCTATCTCAGTTCTTCCTGGGAACCCAGGCCGAGAACAACTCTGAGGTACAATTTCATAAGCAGAGTGCAGCCAGTGCTGAGAGGGGGGCTCCAGGGAAGGGGCTGGACCTGAGGGGGAATTGAATCGCCACTTGTTCTCCTTATTGGTGCTCTTAATTATGCTAATTTCCTAAAAGCTATAAATATCTACTCACCCCTGGAGGGGCTGGGCTTTTATGGACACCTTTCCATAACTGCTCCTGAAGACCTTCAAAATAAAGATCCCCTTTTATATTACCTCCTTGCTAAAATGATCTCGAGTTTCTTTTCCAGGCTGGGGGAAAAGGCAACAGTTATTTAGCACACCCAGAAGGGACACGAGAACCTGGTACCCTTCCTCTGGACCGAAAACATCCTGCAAGGAATTCCTTCCTGACAGCAATCTAAAGAATTCCCTGCTAGGGCCTGAGGTCGAGACACCATGGTTCCCAGATCCCACAGGAGGTAGTATAAAGGTGGTTCTTTTCGTTGTGTAGTGTGTAGTTTGTATGTGTGTGTATTGTTTATGTATTTTGTATCTGTTTAAAGTCAGTAATTGTTAGCGATCCCAGGACAACCTGGCGTGGTGGTGAGAAAATTTGCTTTTGAAATCATTTCTCAAAGTTTTTCCTGTTGCCGATTTTCCAACCTGCCCCAGAGATCGGCTGGTGGGGAGGAGGCAGGTGTGTGATCTCGGCTGAGATTGTTCACTGGTAGAGAAAAGCAAATCACAGTGCGAAAGTTTATTTCATGTTTAGCACATGCGAGTTTTGAATTGAAAGCTGGCCTGGAGACATCTGGGCATGGAGCGGCCGGGGGAGGCCTTGTCTGCTTCTTGGTAGGAGGTGGGGGATGGGCCCCGCTTCCTACAGGTTTGTGGAGCGGCTGGGTGTCCAGCCTGCTCCTTGGTGGGAGGCTGGGGAGAGATTCCCACTTCCTACAGGTTTGTGGAGCGGCTGGGTGTCCAGCCTGCTCCTTGGTGAGAGGCGAAGTGAGAAAGAAATCCATCGCTTCCTAAGTCTTGGAGAGCTGAGGTGTCCAGCCTGCTCCTTAGTGGGAGGCGAGGGAGAGATCCTCGCTTCCAGCAAGTTTTGTGGAACGGCCGAGAAAGCTCGGTTCGCACCATTGTAAGGGAAGGGGGAGAAGCCCCCACTTTCTATGTTCCATCTGTAAAAAGTTATTCCAAGATTTTAAGGCAAGGGCGACTCCCGGACTTCCGGGACGGCTCCGCGAGCAGGGCGGTCACTCCCCCGTGACAGAAGCGGGGCACCAGCCGCTCTGAGAGGGGCGGAGGTGATTCCTGCCATTGCCCTGGTCACGGCCGGGGATGCGCGGGGGAGCGGTCCCAGGAAGCGAACCGGCACCGGGGCTGCCGCTGCGCTGCTTCGGCCCTGCTCTGGCGGAGGCGGGGCCGCCGCTGCGCGGCCACGGCCCGGCTCACTCGCTGCTCCTGGGCCCCGCCCGCACCGCCCCAGAGCGGGCCGGGAGTGTGAGATCTTCTAAGAGCAGGAACGGCCCTATCGCACCTTCCACAGTAACGAGCTTGTTTTAAGGACACCCGAGAGCCGCTGTGAGCAGCAGCACGGGCCGAGCGCGGGCGAGCCGGGGGTGCCCCTGGGCGGGGGTGCCCGCATGCCGCGCCCGTCCCGGCCGTGCGAGGGCAGCGAGCGCTCTTTGTCTGCTCTGGTAAGCACTCAAAAGGGAAACACCGAGCCCAAAGAACAAGAAGCCGTTTTTAGGCTCCCTTAAACTATGCTATAAGTAAGCAGAGTCCTGTGTTAACAAATATCTTAGAATGGTTTAATGAGTTAAATTTGTAAAAGACCTTCTCCTGTATCCTGTGCATAAAAAGACCAAAGACTCTTTACCTAGTTATGTAAAATATCCTTGAACTGAGAACTAGGGCAGTCAGCAACTTGAAAATTGCTGCATCCAACCAACAGCCAAGAATTGATACATCCAACAGTTGACATGCAACCCACTGTAAGGTTTGTTCTGGTGAACATAGAAGACATGGACCCTATGCCATGCTACTGAAAAACTGGATAACGTTATACTGGAAAGGTTTGCTGTCAATCCTAGTATGTCTCTGGTCCCAGCACTAACTGATGATGTGTATCTAAGTCTGACTGCAGACCATGGAAGAAGCCTATTTCAGCAGAGCAGACCTGAAGGATGTGCCAGCCTGGGAGCTGTATGCAGATGAGAGCAGCTTCATGCGAGATGGCAAACAAAAGACAGGTTATGCAGTAACAACCACGAACCAGGTAACCATGAGGAAAGTGTTACCATCAAATGTGCCATCACAAAAAGCTGAACTGATTATATCAATGAAAGATCTAGAACTGAGCAAAGTCATCTAGAAGGAAGGAAGACTAGCAACTATTCAAGCCTAGAGACTGAGTCTATGTTGAATGAAGGGACAGTAATCTTACGAGCTAAGGAAAAAGAGTCATTCCAAGTCCTGACTACCCTCACCAAATCCAAAGCTGCTGGCAGAGAGCCTTGAATTCACTGCTCCAGAGTTAAGAAGACGTCTGCTCCATAGACAGCCAGAAAACAGAGACTGATACAAATTGAGATGATATGATTTAAACTGTTCTTTTTGTACCTCTTATCTGTACAGTTGGTAACCGTGATTCAAATTTGGTCCTAAAATTTGCATGTAACTCTAGTCCAAAATGTATCCAAAAGCTCTTCATAAGGACAACTTGTCAAAGTTGAGAATCTGGCCTGGTAAGTTTTGCCCCAAGATAAAGATTGGGCCTGTGCCCATGGAGCTGTGATTCCAAATGTAATGCTTAATCATATTAAAGGCTGTTGACAAAACAAAATAGCTCTTAATTTCCTACTAGCCACAAAATCATTAACACTAGTTGTTGTTCTTATGCAAATCTGAATGAAAAATTTTTTTAGAAATTTGGTTGAAATTTGAAAGCAAACTCAAATTCTACACCAAGTAACTCTCAAAAGAGCTTACTGAACCTTGAATATCTTCAGTACACTCACTTCATGGTTACCAAACTGAACCTAGATAAAAGAAATGTTCATAGTAACTGTAGTTATAATTAGCATCTGTGTAACAACTAGTGGGATAGCCAGTTGTATAAACCAGAGGTATGGTTGAACGCAGAGTAGAGACTAGACAAGACAGAGTCTTGTTAGTCTCTAAAAAAGGGGGGAATGATGCCGTTTGTTTTCTGCCTTTTTTCTTTTATATGTTCTCTGTACTCTCTGCACATATTTTTGTGGCTCTGTAGCCTACTATATTAATAGCTAGTTTTTCCAGTACCTTTCCATAGCCTTTCCCCTAAGCAGAAAGACAAAACAAATTCCAGAGCTCCAAGCCCCAGGGGGTTGCAAGGCCCTGTCCTATCTCAGTTCTTCCTGGGAACCAAGGCCGAGAACAACTCTGAGGTACATTTTCATAAGCAGAGTGCAGCCAGTGCTGAGAGGGGGGCTCCAGGGAAAGGGCGGACCTGGAGGGAATGAATCGCCACTTGTTCTCTTAGGTTGGTGCCTCTTAATCAATTATGACTAATTTCCTAAAAGCTATAAATATGTACTCACCCCTGGAGGGGCTGGGCTTTTATGGACACCTTTCCATAACTGCTCCTGAAGACCTTCAAAATAAAGATCCCCTTTATATTACCTCCTTGCTAAAATGATCTCGAGTTTCTTTTCCAGGCTGGGGGAAAAGGCAACAGTTATTTGGCACACCCAGAAGGGACACGAGAACCTGGTACCCTTCCTCTGGACCAAAAACATCCTGCAAGGAAATCCTTTCTGACAGCAATCTAAAGAATTCCCGTTGCCACGGGCCTTGAGGTCAACACCATGGTTCCAAGATCCCACAGGAGGTAGTAAAGGTGTCTCTTTTCGTCTGTGTAAGGAGTAGTTTGTAGTGTCGTGTATTGTTATGTATTTGTAATCTGTTTAAAGTCCGAGTAATCTGTAGCCGATCCCAGGACAACTGGCGTAACGGATGGTCGACGAAAATTTGGCTATGAAATCAATTCTCAAGTTTTTCCTTGTCTGCCGATTTTCCAACCCTGCCCAGAGATCGCTGGTGGGGAGGAGCGGAAGGTGTGTGATCTCGGCTGAATTGCTTCAACTGGCTTAGAGAAAGCAAATCACAGTGCGAAAAGTTTATTCATGTTGCAACCATGCTCGAGTTTGAATTTGAAATGCTGCCTGGATACATCTGACCGCATGCGACGCGGCCGGGCGGACCGCCTGTCGCTTTCTTGTAGCGAGGGTGAGGCGGATGGGGCCCGCCTTAAACTACAAGGTTTGTGGAGCGGCTGGGTGTCCAGCCTGCTCCTTTGTGGGAGGCTGGGGAGAGATTCCCACTTCCTACAGGTTTGTGGAGCAGCTGGGTGTCCAGCCTGCTCCTTGGTGGGAGGCTGGGGAGAGATTCCCACTTCCTACAGGTTTGTGGAGCAGCTGGGTGTCCAGCCTGCTCCTTGGTGGAGGCTGGGGAGAGATTCCCACTTCCTACAGGTTTGTGGAGCGGCTGGGTGCCCAGCCTGCTCCTTGGTGGGAAGCTGGGGAGAGATTCCCACTTCCTACAGGTTTGTGGAGCGGCTGGGTGCCCAGCCTGCTCCTTGGTGGGAGGCGAGTGAGAAATCCTCGCTTCCTACAGGTCTGTGGAGGGGCTGGGTGTCCAGCCTGCTCCTTAGTGGGAGGCGAGGGAGAGATCCTCGCTTCCAGCAAGTTTTGTGGAACGGCCGAGAAAGCTCGGTTCGCACCATTGTAAGGGAAGGGGGAGAAGCCCCCACTTTCTATGTTCCATCTGTAAAAAGTTTTTTCCAAGATTTGAAGGCAAGGGCGACTCCCGGACTCCCAGGACGGCTCCGCGAGCAGGGCGGTCACTCCCCCGTGACAGAAGCGGGGCACCAGCCGCTCTGAGAGGGGCGGAGGTGATTCCTGCCATTGCCCTGGTGACGGCCGGGGGATGCGCGGGGGAGCCGTCCCAGGAAGCGAACCGGGACCGGGGCTGCCGCTGCGCTGCTTCGGCCCTGCTCCGGCGGAGGCGGGGCCGCCGCTGCGCGGCCACGGCCCGGCTCACTCGCTGCTCCTGGGCCCGCCCCGCACGGCCCAGAGCGGCGCCGGGAGTGTACGATCTAGAGCAGGAACGGGCCCTATTCGCGACTCCACAGTAACGAGCTTGTTTTAAGGACACCCGAGAGCCGCTGTGAGCAGCAGCACGGCCGAGCGCTGGCGAGCCGGGGGTGCCCCTCGGGGCGGGGGTGCCCGCATGCCGCCGCCCGTCCGGCCCGTGCTTGAGGCAGCGAGCGCTCTTTGTCTGCTTCTGGTAAGCACTCAAAAGAGGAAACACCGAGCCCAAAAGAACAAGAAGCCGTTTTTAGGCTCCCTTAAACCATGCTATAAGTAAGCAGAGTCCTGTGTTAACAAATATCTTAGAATGGTTTAACGAGTTAAATTTGTAAAAGACCGTTTCTTATCCTTGTGAGTAAAAAAGACCAAGGACTCTTTTACTATTATGTAAAATAATCCTGAAACTGGAGAACTAGGGCAGTCAGCAACTGAAAATTGCTGCATCCAACCAGCAGCCAAGAATTGATACATCCAACAGTTGCATGCAACCCACTGTAAGTTTGTTCTGTGAACATAGAAGACATGGACCCTATGCCATGCTACTGAAACTGGATAATGTTATTCTGAAAACGTTTGCTGTCAATCCTAGTATGTCTGTTCCCAGCACTAACTGATATGTATTTAAGTCTGACTGTTTGCAGACCATGGAAGAAGCCTATTCCAGCAGAGCAGACCTGAAAGATGTGCCAGCCCGGGAGCTGTATGCAGATGAGAGCAGCTTCATGCGAGATGGCAAACAAAAGACAGGTTATGCAGTAACAACCACGAACCAGGTAACCTTGAGAAAAGTGTTACCATCAAATGTGCCATCACAAAAAGCTGAACTGATTATATCAATGAAAGATCTAGAACTGAGCAAAGTCATCTAGAAGGAAGGAAGACTAGCAACGATTCAAGCCTAGAGACTGAGTCTATGTTGAATGAAGGGACAGTAATCTTACGAGCTTAGTAAAAAGAGTCATTCCAAGTCCTGACTACCCTCACCAAATGCAAAGCTGCTGGCAGAGAGCCTTGAATTCACTGCTCCAGAGTTAAGAAGACGTCTGCTCCATAGACAGCCAGAAAACAGAGACTGATACAAATTGAGATGATATGATTTAAACTGTTCTTTTGTACCTCTTATCTGTACAGTAGGTAACCGTGATTCAAATTTGGTCCTAAAATTTGCATGTAACTCTAGTCCAAAATGTATCCAAAAGCTCTTCATAAGGACAACTTGTCAAAGTTGAGAATCTGGCCTGGTAAGTTTTGCCCCAAGATAAAGATTGGGCCTGTGCCCATGGAGCTGTGATTCCAAATGTAATGTTTAATCATATTAAAGGCTGTTGACAAAACAAAATAGCTCTTAATTTCCTTCTAGCCACAAAATCATTAACACTAGTTGTTGTTCTTATGCAAATCTGAATTAAAAATTTTTTTAGAAATTTGGTTGAAATTTGAAAGCAAACTCAAATTCTACACAAAGTAACTCTCAAAAGAGCTTACTGAACCTTGAATATCTTCAGTACACTCACTTCATGGTTACCAAACTGGAACCTAGATAAAAGAAATGTTCATAGTAACTTAGTTATAAATTAGCATCTGTTGTAACAACTAGGTGGATAGCAGCTTGTATAAAACCAGAGTATTGGCTTGAATGCAGAGTAGAGACTAGACAAGACAGAGTCTTGTTAGTCTCTAAAAAGGGGTGGAATTGATGCGTTTGGTTTCTGCCTTTTTCTTTTATATGTTGTCTGTACTCTCTGCACATATTTTGTGGCTCTGTAGCCTACTATATTAATAGCTAGTTTTTCCAGTACCTTTCCATAGCCTTTCCCTAAGCAGAAAGACAAAACAAATTCCAGAGCTCCAAGCCCCAGGGGGTTGCAAGGCCCTGTCCTATCTCAGTTCTTCCTGGGAACCAAGGCCGAGAACAACTCTGAAGTACATTTTCATAAGCAGAGTGCAGCCAGTGCTGAGAGGGGGGCTCCAGGGAAGGGGCTGGACCTGAGGGGGAATTGAATCGCCACTTGTTCTCCTTATTGGTGCTCTTAATCAATTATGCTAATTTCCTAAAAGCTATAAATATGTACTCACCCCTGGAGGGCTGGGCTTTTATGGACACCTTTCCATAACTGCTCCTGAAGACCTTCAAAATAAAGATCCCCTTTTATATTACCTCCTTGCTAAAATGATCTCGAGTTTCTTTTCCAGGCGGGGGGAAAGCAACACCGGACGCCACCTGAAATGCCGCATGGATCAAGATCCTTCCCAGACCCAAGCTGCCATCAGGTAGAACTCTGGCTGCAATT
>JAVTVJ010007192.1:0-29738 GCA_034509425.1 Eopsaltria australis
TGGGTCACTGTTCCCATCTCTGGGTCACTGTTCCCATCTCTGGGTCACTGTTCCAGGCTCTGGGTCACTGTTCCCATCTCTGGGTCACTGTCCCCAGCTCTGGGTCACTGTTCCAGGCTCTGGGTCACTGTTCCCATCTCTGGGTCACTGTTCCTATCTCTGGGTCACTGTTCCCATCTCTGGGTCACTGTTCCAGGCTCTGGGTCACTGTTCCCAGCTCTGGGTCACTGTTCCCATCTCTGGGTCACTGTTCCCATCTCTGGGTCACTGTTCCCATCTCTGGGTCACTGTTCCTATCTCTGGGTCACTGTTCCAGGCTCTGGGTCACTGTTCCCAGCTCTGGGTCACTGTTCCATCTCTTGGGTTCACTGTTCCCATCTCTGGGTCAATGTTCGCCAGCTCTGGTCACTGTTTCCATCTCTGGGTCACTGTTCCCAGCTCTGGGTGCACTGTCCCCGCATCTCTGGGTCACTGTTCCAAGCTCTGGGTCACTGTTCCCATCTCCTGGGTCAACTGTTTCGCCAGCTCTGGGTCACTGTTCCCATCTCCTGGGTACTGTTCCAGGCTCTGGGTCCACTGTTCCAGGCTCTGGGTCACTGGTTCCATCTCTGGGTCACTGTTCCCAGCTCGGGTCACTGTTCCCGATTTCTGGTACTGTCCCCATCTCTGGGTCACTGTTCCAGGCTCTGGGTCACTGTTCCCAGCTCTGGGTCACTGTTCCCATCTCTGGGTCACTGTTCCAGGCTCTGGGTCACTGTTCCAGGCTCTGGGTCACTGTTCCCATCTCTGGGTCACTGTTCCCAGCTCTGGGTCACTGTTCCCATCTCTGGGTCACTGTCCCCATCTCTGGGTCACTGTTCCTGGCTCTGGGTCACTGTTCCCAGCTCTGGGTCACTGTTCCAGGCTCTGGGTCACTGTTCCCATCTCTGGGTCACTGTTCCAGCTCTGGGTCACTGTTCCAGGCTCTGGGTCACTGTTCCCATCTCTGGGTCACTGTTCCCAGCTCTGGGTCACTGTTCCCATCTCTGGGTCACTGTTCCCAGCTCTGGGTCACTGTTCCCATCTCTGGGTCACTGTTCCCAGCTCTGGGTCACTGTTCCTATCTCTGGGTCACTGTTCCCATCTCTGGGTCACTGTTCCCAGTTCTGGGTCACTGTTCCCATCTCTGGGTCACTGTTCCCATCTCTGGGTCACTGTTCCTATCTCTGGGTCACTGTTCCTATCTCTGGGTCACTGTTCCAGCTCTGGGTCACTGTTCCTATCTCTGGGTCACTGTTCCTATCTCTGGGTCACTGTTCCAGCTCTGGGTCACTGTTCCATCTCTGGGTCACTGTTCCATCTCTGGGTCACTGTCCCCATCTCTGGGTCACTGTTCCCATCTCTGGGTCACTGTTCCAGGCTCTGGGTCACTGTTCCATCTCTGGGTCACTGTTCCCATCTCTGGGTCACTGTTCCAGCTCTGGGTCACTGTTCCCATCTCTGGGTCACTGTTCCCATCTCTGGGTCACTGTTCCCATCTCTGGGTCACTGTTCCAGGGTCTGGGTCACTGTTCCAGGCTCTGGGTCACTGTTCCAGGCTCTGGGTCACTGTTCCCATCTCTGGGTCACTGTCCCCATCTCTGGGTCACTGTTCCAGCTCTGGGTCACTGTTCCCAGCTCTGGGTCACTGTTCCTGGCTCTGGGTCACTGTTCCAGGCTCTGGGTCACTGTTCCAGGCTCTGGGTCACTGTTCCCAGCTCTGGGTCACTGTTCCCAGTTCTGGATCATTGTTCCCAGCTCTGGGTCACTGTTCCCATCTCTGGGTCACTGTTCCCAGCTCTGGGTCACTGTCCCCATCTCTGGGTCACTGTTCCCATCTCTGGGTCACTGTTCCCATCTCTGGGTCACTGTTCCAGGCTCTGGGTCACTGTTCCCATCTCTGGGTCACTGTTCCCATCTCTGGGTCACTGTTCCCATCTCTGGGTCACTGTTCCCAGCTCTGGGTCACTGTTCCCAGCTCTGGGTCACTGTTCCCAGCTCTGGGTCACTGTTCCTATCTCTGGGTCACTGTTCCAGCTCTGGGTCACTGTTCCATCTCTGGGTCACTGTTCCCATCTCTGGGTCACTGTTCCCATCTCTGGGTCACTGTTCCCAGCTCTGGGTCACTGTCCCCAGCTCTGGGTCACTGTTCCAGCTCTGGGTCACTGTTCCCAGCTCTGGGTCACTGTTCCAGCTCTGGGTCACTGTTCCCATCTCTGGGTCACTGTTCCCATCTCTGGGTCACTGTCCCCAGCTCTGGGTCACTGTTCCAGGCTCTGGGTCACTGTTCCAGGCTCTGGGTCACTGTTCCCATCTCTGGGTCACTGTCCCCATCTCTGGGTCACTGTTCCCATCTCTGGGTCACTGTTCCCATCTCTGGGTCACTGTTCCTATCTCTGGGTCACTGTTCCCAGCTCTGGGTCACTGTTCCTATCTCTGGGTCACTGTTCCCATCTCTGGGTCACTGTTCCTATCTCTGGGTCACTGTTCCCAGCTCTGGGTCACTGTTCCATCTCTGGGTCACTGTTCCAGGCTCTGGGTCACTGTTCCCAGCTCTGGGTCACTGTTCCCATCTCTGGGTCAGCTGTTCCATCTTCTGGGTCACTGTTCCTATCTCTGGGTCACTGTTCCCAGCTCTGGGTCACTGTTCCTATCTCTGGGTCACTGTTCCCATCTCTGGGTCACTGTTCCCAGCTCTGGGTCACTGTTCCTGGCTCTGGGTCACTGTTCCTATCTCTGGGTCACTGTTCCCATCTCTGGGTCACTGTTCCTATCTCTGGGTCACTGTTCCCAGCTCTGGGTCACTGTTCCATCTCTGGGTCACTGTTCCAGGCTCTGGGTCACTGTTCCAGGCTCTGGGTCACTGTTCCCAGCTCTGGGTCACTGTTCCCATCTCTGGGTCACTGTTCCCATCTCTGGGTCACTGTTCCAGGCTCTGGGTCACTGTTCCATCTCTGGGTCACTGTCCCCATCTCTGGGTCACTGTTCCCATCTCTGGGTCACTGTTCCAGGCTCTGGGTCACTGTTCCCAGTTCTGGGTCACTGTCCCCATCTCTGGGTCACTGTTCCAGCTCTGGGTCACTGTTCCAGCTCTGGGTCACTGTTCCCATCTCTGGGTCACTGTTCCAGGCTCTGGGTCACTGTTCCCATCTCTGGGTCACTGTTCCTATCTCTGGGTCACTGTTCCAGCTCTGGGTCACTGTTCCATCTCTGGGTCACTGTTCCATCTCTGGGTCACTGTCCCCATCTCTGGGTCACTGTTCCTGGCTCTGGGTCACTGTTCCCAGTTCTGGATCATTGTTCCCATCTCTGGGTCACTGTTCCAGGCTCTGGGTCACTGTTCCAGCTCTGGGTCACTGTTCCCATCTCTGGGTCACTGTTCCCAGTTCTGGGTCACTGTTCCCATCTCTGGGTCACTGTTCCAGGCTCTGGGTCACTGTTCCCGGCTCTGGGTCACTGTTCCCATCTCTGGGTCACTGTTCCAGGCTCTGGGTCACTGTTCCCATCTCTGGGTCACTGTTCCAGCTCTGGGTCATTATTCTGGCTCTGGGTCATTTTTCCCCACTCTGGGTCACTGTTCCCAGCTCTGGTGGCACTTCCAGCCAGGATCAGGGATGGCTCTGGGTCCCTGTTCCCGCTCAGTGATACCCTGGGTTAGAAGGGACTCCCAGGATCATTGACCCAAGCCCCCCAAAATCCCAGCCTGGGCATCCCTGGCAGTGCTGTCCAACCTCTCCTGGAGCTCTGGCAGCCTTGGGGCCGTGCCCATTCCCTGGGGAGCCTGGGCAGTGCCCAGCACCCTCTGGGGGAAGAACTTTGCCCTGATCCCAGCCTGATCCTCCCTGGCCCAGCTCCAGCCGTTCCTGCGGTGCAATCGAAGGGTTATCCCTGCCCATCAGCAGCTCCAGAAATGACATCAAACCCCTGTTCCCAGTGCCATGGAGCTGAGCACCTGGGCATGGCCCCATGGGCAGTGCAGGGGGACAGCAGAGCCTGGGCACGAGGGGCTGGCACAGCTCAGATCCCGTGGGCACAGCTCAGATCCCTCTTGGATTCCACCACAGGTGTTACAGAAATCAGGGCTGGAAGGCCCAGAATTGGCCTTTCCCTGGGCCCAGAGGTGACCATGGAAACACATCCAGCTCACCTGGGATGGGCTGGGCAAAAGAATGCTGGGTTTGTGACCTTCTGGAGCAATTGTGTGGGAATATTGTGGTTTGTGCCCTTGCAGGGCATTGTTCACCTGTTCCCATCACAGGGAACATCTGGGCAATGCCGCAGGGGATTGGGGACACTCTGGGTGCATCTTTGCTGTTTGTGTGAGGTTCTGTGCTGTTTGTGTGCTGGGATTGAAGGGATTGTCCCTGCTCAATGAAGGGCTTTGCACTTCTCCATCCTGTGCAGAGTCCATGCCCTTGTGTTAATGCTGCAGATCCCGTGGGATTGCTGGTGTTTTTCTTGATCCCAGTGTTATCCTTGGCACAAGTTCATCCACGTGCAGTTGGTTGGTTGTGGCACTCAGACCACACATGGAAAGGCTGCTCTTCCTTATGAAACTGTAAAGGTTTGGGGGAAAGGCCAAGCTTTCCTTTAAACAGTAAAAAAATCCTGGTTTTTCCTTGTTTCTGTTCCCCTGCAAAAATACAGCACAGCCTCTGGTGGCCAGAGACCCACGTGGGGGAAAGACAGTGTGCTCTGAGTGTCCTGCAGGAGAGCTGCAGGCAATAACCGGGACTGCAGGGCTGAGAAGTGATTTGCAAACAGAAAGGGATTAAATTTGTTAGATCAGAAAACATTTCCGAGATGAGTCACTTGATTGCTGCTTCCGTGGGGTAAATGTGCACTTTATCCATCACATCCCACGTGGGTGGTGGGAAAACACAGGATATTGGCTGCTGCTGGGGCTGGAAACCACCCTGGGCAAGGCTTCCAGAGAAACTGCAGCACTTCCACAGCAGATCCCAAGCACAGGGCTGGGCTGAGGGGGAGAAGGGAGAGCTGAGGGTGGTGGAGGAGTTTTAGGGGGTGAAGGAACTTTGGGTGCTGAAGGAGATTTGGATGATGGAGGAGTTTTGGGGGGTGAAGAAGCTTTGGATGGTGGAGGAGCTTTGGGTGGTGAAGGAGTTTTGGGGGGTGAAGATTTGGGTGATGAAGGAGCTTTGGGTGGTGAAGGAGTTCTGGGTGATGGAAGAGCTGTGGGTGCTGAAGGAGCTTTGGGAGCTTTGGGTGATGAAGGAGTTTTGGGTGATTTTGGGTGATGAAGGAGTTTTGGGTGATGAAGGAGATATGGGTGGTGGAGGAGCTTTGAGTGATGAAGGAGCTTTGGGTGATGGAGGAGATTTGGGTGCTGAAGGAGCTTGTCCTGGGGGTCATCCCAGGGTGGGTGGGATTGGGAAGGACCTCGAAGCCCAGCCCATCCCACCCTGTGATCCTAGAGTTCTTTTCCAACCTCAATGATCTGTGATTCTGTGGATTTTTTTTCAGAAAGGCTGATTTTTTCTGGCGAAACACACAGAGAGCAGGGGGCTGGTGGAGTGGGGCTGGGTTTGTGCTGGGAGAGGAGGAGGAGGAGGAGGAGGAGGAGGCTGCTTTTCTCTCCTGTGGGAAGAATTCCCCGTGCTGACGCTTCCTTCCAAGGTCTGGATGTGTGAGAGGGAATAAACAGTGGGAGAGTGGAATGAATGGAGTGGTAAAAGCTCACTGAAACCACAGGCTGCAAAAACGCTGATTTACAACTCATGGAGTGCCAGAGTGGTTTGGGTTGGGAGGAACCTCAAATCTCACCTGGTTCCAGCCTGGACAGGGACAGGAGCAGGGACAGGGACAGGGACAGGGCCAGCTCCCTCAGGCCAGGCTGCTCGGCTGTGCCGTCATGGACTGGATCCAGCTGCTGCAGAAACGCA
The DNA here is from genome assembly GCA_034509425.1 of Eopsaltria australis. Lineage (NCBI taxonomy): Eukaryota > Metazoa > Chordata > Aves > Passeriformes > Petroicidae > Eopsaltria > Eopsaltria australis. The sequence goes on from JAVTVJ010007192.1 coordinate 5,922, forward strand.
GTGGGAAAGGGACACGGGGTAGAAAAACCTCCCTGAATTGGAGCTTTCTCTGCCTCTGCCTCCCTGCTGTTCATTAGAATCGAGCTCAAAACGTTCACAGGACTCTGAAAGCGGCTCCTCGCCTTCCCTGGGTGGGACCAGACCCTCCAGAACTCCTCCTGCAGGGATCCCAGCCTCAAAGTGCCTCTTCCCGGTGACATCCCAATTCTCTGCTCCGTAAATGGGGGCTTTTTATCCCCCGTTGCAGCTTCCCTCAGAACCCTTTCAGATTTAATGTTGAGATCATTAATTAAATGAATGGTTATTCTTGTGCTTTGTTTCTGAGCCATTTCAGCCCGATGTTCCCGGTTCCTTATTCCTGAATGGGATGTCATTTTCCCCTTAAACAATGCTGCCAGATGCTGAAGCCACCAAATCACCGTTTTCCCCCTCCAGTTTCTATGGCTGTGCTATTTTAATGTTTCATCAAAGGGACGAGCTCTATTGCCTTCCCTTCTTCTCCTGGATTTCCTTCATGTGGAAAGCCCTTTTTCAAACAGAAGCGTCCCATTAGTCTGCTGCACTTTGTATTATCCTCCTTATTACCTTCCTTCAGCTTTTAAAGTTGTTTCAAAGCCTTAAATTCCAAGGTGGGCATGGGGGGTGAGTCTAAAATTTGCCTAATTCGTTCTCCACATCTCCTGACGAGCAGTGAATTCCTGGGGAGCAGGGCAGATTTCCCAGTGCCACAGCATCACTGCCCGACGGCTCCTGGATTTGCAGCTCCCTGCTCCCAGCCCTGAGTCCATCCAGGTTTCCCTCTGCCCGCTTTTCCATCTCCTGCTCTGCCTTTTCCCACCTGCTGGGTGTGGGAAATGGGAGCACAGTGGTGCTGAGCCAGGCTTAAACACCCTGCACCCTCTCAGGCAGGCTCAGGCTCCTCCAGCAGCTCAGGGAATGGAGCTGCTCCTGCCTCTTCTCCCTGCCCTGGGATCCCCTCACTCCCAGCCCCAAGGGAACCCCCTTGTCCCTCCTGGAGACCCTGGGATGGGATGGGATGGGATGGGATGGGATGGGATGGGATGGGATGGGATGGGATGGGATGGGCTGGGCTGTGAGGTCCATTGGGAGATTCTAGGGCTCTGTGAACCCTCTGAAAAGAAACTGGTTTGGATTCTCTGCTGTCTCTGGACAGTTTTCCCTGGGAAAAGCCTCCTGGTCCCCAGGCTCAGCAGCAGCAGGTGGCTGTGCCTCGGGAACAGGGCAGGAATTTTCCATGGAGCACGTGTGGCTGCTGATCCTCAGGGCTGAGGCTGCAGCACCAAGGGCTGGTCCAGCCCAGCCAGGAACAGCCGAGGCTTTGCTCCTGCTGCTCCACCAGCCTCTCCCAGCTGGAAAACAGGGCAGGAAGAACAGAGCAGACAGAGGTGTCTGTGTTTGTAAGCTGGGCTTGGGGTTCAGGATGATCCTGTGCAGTGTCCAACACAGGGGCAAGGAGCTCTGTGAGACTGTGCTGTTGTGCAGAGACTGAGACTGCTCCAGATCACTCTGGGACTGCTGCTGACACTGCTCCTATGGCTGCTGCTGTGGCTACTGCCATGGCCACTGCCCCATGGCCACTGCCCCATGGCCACTGCCCTATGGCCACTGCCCCATGGCCACTGCCCCATGGTCACTGCCCCATGGCCACTGCCCCATGGCCACTGCCCCATGGCTACTGCCCCATGGTCACTGCCCCATGGCCACTGCCCCATGGCCACTGCCCCATGGCTGCCCCATGGCCCCATGACCCCACTGCCCCATGGCCACGCCCCATGGCCACTGCCCCATGGCCACTGCCCCATGCCACTGCCATGGCCACTGCCCCATGGCCACTGCCCCATGGCCACTGCCCCATGGCCCCTGCCCCATGGCCACTGCCCCATGGCCACTGCCCCATGGTCACTGCCCCATGGCCACTGCCCCATGGCCACTGCCTCATGGCCACTGCCCCATGGCCACTGCCTCATGGCCACTGCCTCATGGCCACTGCCCCATGGTCACTGCCCCATGGCCACTGCCCCATGGCCACTGCCCTATGGCTACTGCCCCATGGCCACTGCCCCATGGCTACTGCCCCATGGCTACTGCCCCATGGCCACTGCCCCATGGCCACTGCCCTCTACCACGCAGTGAAAATTCCCTTGATCCCATGCCACCCCCAGGCTGTGCCATCCCATAAACAGCAAAGATAAACAATCCCCTCGAAGGTCACACCCTACAATCCTCTCACACAATGGGTGCAGAGGCCACAAAGCCATGATCCTCTTTGCCATGCCCATCCCTGGTGCCCTGGATGTGCTTCCTGGGCACCTCTGGGCCTGGGCAAGAGGCTGCTCCCTCTGGCCCTTCCAGGCTGCTTTTCTATCACACACACAGTGGAACCCAACAATCCTGGATTAACAAACAATTCCTGGTGTGACTGAGCCGTGACCAACCCCCACCGTGCTCAGTCTGGAATCAGCAGCAGTGACGGGCATTGAGCAGCTCCTCCAGCCCCACCCTCCTGTCACCCTGATTTTTGCAGTGTGCTGTGTTTGTACTTTGTAGTAAAAGTTCTCATAGATTTTGTGTAAACATAGCCCGTGTTTGTGTAACCAGCCAAAGATTGTTTTGCACTTTTAGTATTGTTTATCATTCCTTTTCCTAAGGTGGAGAAGGTGATGGACTGCGTTCCTAACCTGTGGAATTGGAGAGGTCAAAACCTCATTGTCCAATCCATGATTGTCCATGTAAAGATCTATAAATGAAAGAATAAAGAGGCTGGGCTCTTCTGCTCTCTGGCCCGGCCTTGGTGGCTCTGACCTACTGGAGTTCTTCCAAGACCTGATTCTTTCGTGTCCGACACCCTCACGCTTTCCCTTTTCCGCAGGTGTTACCTGGAGGATGGAGCCTCCAAGGGGGCCTGGCTGAACCGCTCCAGCATCATCTTCGCGGGCAGTGACAAGTGGTCCGTGGACCCGCGCGTGTCCATCGCCACGGCCAACAGGAGGGAGTACAGCCTGCAGATCCAGGACGTGGACGTGACGGACGACGGGCCCTACACGTGCTCCGTGCAGACCCAGCACACGCCCAGGACCATGCAGGTGCACCTCACCGTGCAAGGTGAGGGCTGGGACGCATCCCTGCGGATGGGGAGGGAAAATCTGGGTTGTTGGAGGGGTTGTGGTTGTTTTTTGACTTCAAAAATTTCTTCTTCCCTTCCTTCATAAATTCCCTCCAAAATTCCTTCCTTCCTTCCTTCCTTCCTTCCTTCCTTCCTTCCTTCCTTCCTTCCTTCCTTCCTTCCTTCCTTCCTTCCTTCCTTCCTTCCTTCCTAAATTCCTTCCTAAATTCCTTCCTAAATTCCTTCCTAAATTCCTTCCTAAATTCCTTCCTAAATTCCTTCCTAAATTCCTAAATTCCTTTCTAAATTCCTTCCTAAATTCCTTCCTAAATTCCTTCCTAAATTCCTAAATTCCTTCCAAAATTCCTTCCTTCTGAAATTCCTTCCTTCTGAAATTCCTTCCTAAATTCCTTCCAGAATTCCTTCCAAAAATTCCTTCCCAAATTCCTTCCTCCTCTCTTCCTCCCTCCCTCCCTGCTGCTGACACGAACAGTCCATTCATCTCCCCCAGACGGTTCCTGCAGAGCTCTGCTGTCACTTTGCACGTGGATTTTTATATTTATTGTATTGTTCCAGGGTGAACAATTCTTGGTTTTGATTGTCTCCCTAATAATTAATGCCCTCATGCAAAGGCTAAAAAAAAAGCAAGTTGGGAATTAATTGCATGTGTAAAATATATCAACAGGAGCTTAAAATTAATTAGGCTAACTACAAGCATATAGAGAAATAATAACTCAATAGTTAAAAATATGCATAATTATTAGGCAATTGCATTTATATCTTCAGAAATGCAAAGTATAACCTAAGGCTTTAACTTATTAGTCTTTGGTGCAATCATCATTAACATTTTCTTTTGCATTTTTATGAGTAATAAAGCAATGAATAGAAAAGAGAAGATTTGAACTGGCAATCCCAATTAATCTGTGTGGCACATGGAAATCCCCGAGAAATCATGGGGTTACTGCCCCCCAAACCAGCTGTCCTCACCCAGGGCACCTCTGCAACCCCTGGGGAGCAGGGATGGAGCTCTGAGCTCGGGGTGGCTGCTGAAAAGGGACATTGGTGCGGTGAAATGTCACTGAGCTGTTTTTGGGACCTCAGGACTCGCTTTGGGGGGTGCAGGGACACAGGGACAGGGGCAGGAGGAGAGGGAATGGCCTCAGGCTGGGCCAGGGGAGGCTCAGGGTGGAATCAGCAGGAATTTCCCCATGGAAAGGGAGCTCAGGCCTTGGAAGTGCCCAGGGAGGTTTGGAGTGCCCATCCCTGGAGGTGTCACCTGGAGGTGGCACTCAGAGCTCTGGGCTGGGGCACAGGGTGGGCTCAGGCAGGGGTGGGGGGGCTGTGCCTCCTTTGTGCAGGGACTCCCTCACTTCCACCTCTGCTCCCAGTGGCACCAGGAGCCTGAGCCCAGGATGGCTCTGCCTGCCCTGGGGTCACTGCTGAGACAGGCTGGAACGTCCTCTCCTGCTCCAGAGGGTCCAGGGGTGACACCAGGAGTTATCAGGGGGTGACACCAGGAGCTCTCAGGGGGTGACACCAGGAGCTCTCAGGGGGTGACACCAGGAGCTCTCAGGGGGTGACACCAGGAGCTCTCAGAGGGTGACACCAGGAGTTCTCAGGGGGTGACACCAGGAGCTCTCAGACTGACCCCCCAATTCCCAGGAGTAGGGTGGCCACGGGGAGCAGGATCCATTCCCAAGGGGAGCAGCAGCCTCTGCCCTGCCCCTGAACACCCAGCCCGGGGGGTTTGGGTTTGGCCACTGCCCAGCAGCAATGCCTGGCCGGGCTGCAGGTTGAGTTTGGGGCTCCCAAATCCCTGTGCCAAGGCCAGCCCAGCCCCTGAAGGACCCTGCCAGGTCCAGTCCTGGTTGATGTTGTTATTGAAGTTTTTGTGGCAGGGAAATTCCCTGAGATATTTGATAAAATTAAACCAGAACTTTGTGTCTTTAGCCCACGTTTGTTGTACTGTTGGACGTGAAAGAAACACTCAGATTTTAGAGCAGGTTAGGATTACTCAGGCAGGACCAGGAAAGAGGGCCTGCCTTTTTGTATTTTTTTAATTTTATATATTTTTTAAGACAATTGTGGATTGGTCAATGAGGTTACTGCCTCTACATTTCACAGGATAATGACACAGTTTCTCATCTTTCTCCACTTTAGGAGAAAGGAATGAAAACAATTTAGGAGTTTAAAACAATTTGGGTTGGTTAAGAAAAACAAGGACTGTGTTTATAGAAAATGCATGAGAAATTTTACTACTGAAGTAAAAACAGAGCACTGCAAAAACCAGGGTGACACACATTCACACCTGTGAAGGAAAAACCTCGTGGGAGAGGGGAAGATAACCCAGCTGACTTAATTTCAGTGACCTTATTGAAAAGAAGTGAGAATTATGAAATAATTAATTAAAAGTTTGGATGGCAGCAGTTCGTAATCAGCTCAGTCTAGCTCGGTGCCAGATGCTGGATCTGCAAAGCCACGAGCTGCAGATGATTTCAACATCAGATGTTTGTCACAGCAAGGCAGAAACCCGAGTTTCCTCTTGCCACACTCTGCTGCTCGTAATTTTCCTGCAAAAGGTTGCGTTTTCTGCCATTTCTGCTCTGACATTTATTCTACCAGAGCTGAAATTGCCTCCTCCAAGCTGTTTTCCTTCCCCTTTGCTGGAGTCTGCAGCCAGGTTTGCAGTGTCCTTGGGAAGGAGTCGGGGCTGGGGACAGCCCCGGTGTCCGGGTCCCTCGGGGGGGTGACAGAGATGCTCCTGTACCTGGGGTCAGGAGTGAGTGTGGGACAGCGGGGACAGGGGCTCAGGGGGACCCCAGCCCCATGGGGACACAGAGCAGGGACACAGAGCAGGGACAGCAGGGACAGAGGCTCAGGAGGACCCCAGCCCCATGGGGACACAGAGGGACCCCAGCTCCTCAGGGACACAGAGCAGAGGCTCAGAGCAGGGACACAGAGCAGGGACACAGAGCAGGGACACAGAGCAGGGGCTCAGAGGGAGCCCAGCCCCCAGGGAGGGCTGGCAGGGTGAGAGGGGCATAAAGAGCCCCTGCAGGGAATTGCTCCCTTTGGCTGGGTGAGCTGAGGGACTGGGAGAGGTTTGAGCTTTGTTCGTGCGCTGGGTGTGGATCCAGAGAGGAGCAGCAGCAGCAGCTGAGGGAGAGCCCTGCAGGAATGTCACAGAGCCACACCTGGGCTGGGCTGGGAGGGACCAGGGCCACCCCTGCCATGGCAGGGACACCTCCCACTGTCCCAGGCTGCTCTCAGCCCCAGTGTCCAGCCTGGCCTTGGGCACTGCCAGGGATCCAGGGGCACAAACAGCAAATCTGGGAATTCCAGCCCAGCCCCTCCCCACCCTCCCAGGGAACAATTCCTGCCCAATCTCCCATCCATCCCTGCCCTCTGGCACTGGGATCCATTCCCTGTGTCCTGTCCCTCCATGCCTTGTCCCAGTTCCCATCCTGCTGTGGATGGGCTGTGCAGGGAGTGAGGTTGGGGTTTGGGATGATGGGATTCAGCAGGACAGGGTGACAGTGACATTGGGAGCAAGGGCAGGGGTTTGGGGTGATGATTCCCATGGGATTGAGCAGGACAGGGTGACAGTGACGTTGGGAGCGAGGCTGTGCCCGTGGTGTCCCCAAGGCCAGGCCTGGGGCTCTGTGTCCCCGTGTCCCTCAGCGTGGATGAGCAGTGTGGCCATGCTGCAGCTGGCACAGCACTGGGACCCTCTGGCACCTCGGGCTCGGGGGGGTTTTGTGGCTGTGTTTGGGTGCTGTGGGGGCACAGCTGGCACAGCTGGCACAGGGCACTGCCTTGGGCACATCCCAGGTCCCAGCACTGTCCCCAGGTCCCCCCAGTGCCTGCTGCCCTTCCCTGCCCTCCCCATCCCACAGCAGCCCCATTCCTGCTCCCAGCAGTGCCAAACACCCGGAGCAGGGAGTCAGGGACACAGAACCAGGAGTCAGGGACGCAGAACCTCGCTGCCAGCAGTGCCAAACACCTGGAGCAGGGAGTCAGGGACACAGAACCGGGAGTCAGGGACACAGAACCTCGCTGCCAGCAGTTTCCTGACCCCTGATTTTTGTCTGAATCCAGCCTGGGCCAGCCCCGTGTGTGGCTCCAGCCCCCGCTCCTGTGCTGCCCTCCCAGCTCCTCCTGATCCCTGCAGGAATCTGCTCCCAACACGGGAGCTGTAAATAATTCACTTATCCCTGGAAATGCCTTTTAGAGATTCAGTCAGGAACCACAACCTCGGGTTTTTATTTAAGCATGTATAATGTTCCCAAAGTAATACTCTAGGCCCCTTTTCTGTTTAATAAACCCCCTTAATGTCCCCTAAATATTAATGTATTGATTTAGTCTTCGCAATGTTTGCAAAGTCTAATTTGTTTCCTCAGCCAGGCCAAGAGGGACTTGCATTTGAAGCTAACGAGATAAATCTTCCCCAAATTTATTTAAAGTGGGACAAAATAAATATGCAAAAGACTTTAAAATCATCTAACAACCACTTCCCAGCTCGAACTGACAATCCATTACTCTTTTAAATTGCCAGCACTCGAGCAGGGTGTCAGTTGTCTCTATAAAATGAACTTGCTGGTGCCAGCCTCTGTTATCATCCTGTCCCTGCTCAGCACGGGGAGGAAAAGACTTGGGAAAAACAGTTCTGGAGGGGGAGGCAGCCACGAGAGGTTTGCTGGGTGCCAGGGCCCCCCAAAGGATCCTCCCAGTCCCACGAGCAGCACTGCCCCTGCCTGGCTGCCCCCACTCCCGTTCCTGTGCCAGCAGAGCCTGATCCGAGTGCTCTCTGCAGGATTTGTGCCTCTCACCCATTGATTGAATTCCTCCCACTCCCGTCCCTCCCGGGAGCTGCGGGGGATCTCTCACTCTGAAATTACTTGGAGAGGTTTTTGCCTGCTCTGCCAGGCTCGAGGCACAGGGAATGTTTGGGATGCTGGGAGCTGATCTCATTGGCAGGGATGGGAGTGGGGGATGCTTTATCTGGAGTGGGGCAGGGCTGCTCCCGTCTGAAAGTCAGGATTCTGCCACGTTGGAGGCACTTCAGCCACGGCTGCGGCCGAATTCCCACTGTGAGCCTGGAATTTCCATCTTCTGGACTCTGCAGGCAGAGGACAATGACACAAAATGATCATTTCCCGGGGGCCTGAGGAGAGTTGGTTCTGTTCCACTGAATTCAGGGGAGTGGGGTGCTTGGTGACCCCTGAGGGTCTCACTAAAGGTGCCTTCAGCAGAGCCCAAAGGGCCTGTCAGGAGCTCCTGGTGTCACACAGCAATGCCAGGTGCAGGAGGAGGAAAAAACATGGGATAAAGCTAAAAAATAAACCCCAAAAAATTCCTTAGGTGAAAGAAAATAATAATCTAGTGCAGAGGGAAACATGGTGTGTGGTTGAATTGTGGGCTTGGGGTTGATTGGCTCAGTGAGGTTCTCCACCCTTGGCCCTGGTGGCTCTGACCCCATAAGCAGTGGGAGGTGTCCCTGCCATGGCAGGGGTGGCACTGGGGGGGCTCTGAGGTCCCTTCCAGCCCAACCCATCCCATGACTGCTCAATAATCAGCTGCAAAATCCCGTTAATACAGAGCTTGTCCTTTCAGGGCTTGCTTTAAATGCTCTGCTTTTCACTTTCCTGTGTCAGCCTCTCCCACACTTCCCTTTCTCTTTGAAGAAGCTCCAGTGGCAGGAGTGAAAGTGGGCCAGGCACGAGTGAAACTGAGCCAGGCAGGAGAGAAACTGAGCCAGGCATGAGTAAAACTGATCCAGGCATGAGTGAAACTGAGCCAGGCATGAGTAAAACTGAGCCAGGCAGGAGTGAAACTGAGCCAGGCAGGAGTCAAAGTGGGCCAGGCAGGAGTGAAACTGAGCCAGGCACGAGTGAAAGTGGGCCAGACACGAGTGAAACTGAGCCAGGCACGAGTAAAACTGAGCCAGGCACGAGTGAAAGTGGGCCAGGCACGAGTGAAAGTGGGCCAGGCACGAGTGAAAGTGGGCCAGGCACGAGTGAAAGTGGGCCAGGCAGGAGTCAAAGTGGGCAGTGAGTCTGCAGCTGGAGCAGCAGGAGCAGTGAACTCTGGAGGGCTGTGATGAACACTTGCAGCAAGAGGAGCTGCAGCTCTGTGCTCCATCCCACCCTCAGTGCTGGGGGGGCTGATCACAGAGCCTTTGCTTGCTTTGTCTTTGCATTCCCCCTGTGCTGCAGAGCCCTGGGATGTGCAGGGCGTGCTCTGCTCCCCTCCCAGCAGAGGGGAAGGGCTTGTGGAGTTTGTCTATTCCTGAGAGATGGGATTGTTCCCTGATTTATGTCCCTGGTGCCAGCTCTGCCTCTCCTGGTGTGCCAGGCTCCCTCCCGAAGCTGCTGAGTCCTGGCCAGGCAGGAACACCCCCTCTGTGGTGAGCAGCTCATTAACAACCCCACAGTCAGGAATGGGGGCAAGGAGCAACTTGGGAAAAGCAGAGGAAGGAGGAGAAATGCCCCAACCTAAAGGTCTTTAACAGCCTGGGACTCTGCCAGGGAAAAGGAATGTTTGGGCTCAGAGGAGGAGCTGCCATGGCCAGGGAAGCAGCCAGAGCTGGAAAACAGGGAGCAGAGTCCTGGGGAGGTTCTGGGAATGAGCAGGACCCTCAGTGCAGCCTCTCAGGGTTTAGCACCTGGGAAAGAGGGGCTGGAGCAGTGTCCTGGGAAGGTTCTGGGAATGAGCAGTGTCCTGGGAATGTTCTGGGAATGAGCAGTGTCCTAGGAAGGTTTTGGGAATGAGCAGTGTCCTGGGAATGTTCTGGGAATGAGCAGTGTCCTAGGAAGGTTTTGGGAATGAGCAGTGTCCTGGGAATGTTCTGGGAATGAGCAGTGTCCTGGGAATGTTCTGGGAATGAGCAGTGTCCTGGGAAGGTTCTGGGTCCTCAGTGCAGCCTCTCAGGATTCACCAGCTGGGAAGGAGGAGCTGGAGCGAGTCCAGGGCAGGGGACGGGGCTGGGGACAGAGCTCTGCACTGCAAGGGTGATTTATGGAGCTGGAAACAAGAAGAGAGCATTTTCTCTCCAAAGCCCACCTCCAGGGCGAGAGGAGGTGATTGTTCCATTGGAGTTCATTCCATGGCACATCTTGGCTGGGATTTATGAGCTGGGAACTTGCAGAAGGAAAATGTTTTGTTCTCTGGCTGTGTCGGGTTTGTGGCTCTGGGAGAGCCACCAGGGGTGGGGATGGCTGTGGTGCAGCAGCTCCTCCTCAGGCTCCTCACACGAGGAGCATTTCTGCACACACTGATATGTTCCACACATTCCTTCTTTATTTCCAAACCCCCGCGGTTTAATTTTGATTTTACAGCCTAAGAAAGGGTAAAGAGAGGATGATGACAATATCTGATATTTGCAAGCAGCCAAATCCGCCAGTTGGAAAGAGCAGAACCAAATGCCTGTCTTTAAAAAGGATGTGAGGAGCTAATTTGGGAACGTTTCTGGAGACGACTGAAAAAGCAACTGAGAAGGGAAGTGGCAGATTCATCCTGCAGGAATTGAATTGTAAGGAGCTTGAAAGGCAGCGTTAAAGGATTGGGATTGAATGTTTCCTGCCTGGAAAATCTCCACTTGAAGGAGTGGATCTTTGATTGTTCAGCTTTCCTAAAGGTGTGAGGAAAACTTTGCAGTGTCCATCAGAAGATTCCAGGGCAGCAAATCCCTGTTCCCCTCCCTGGCAGGAGTGCAGGGACACGGGAGGGGACAGCTGTGGGGGGACAGGGACAGGACAAGGGGAACAGCCCCAGGCTGGGCCAGGGCAGGTTTGAGCTGGAGATTAGGAGGAGTTTGTCCTGGGAAGGGCTCTCCAGCCCTGGCAGGGCTGAGTCCCCATCCCTGCAGGGCTTTCAGAGCCCTGTGCATGTGGCACTTGGGGACACGGGCAGGGCTGGCCTTGGCAGTGCTGGAGCAGTTGGACTCCGTGGTCTGGGAGGGCTTTTCCAGCCTGAAGGCCTCAGTGGTTCCCTGATTTTCTCTCCCTTTCTCCTGGGTGCCTGAGGCTGACGCTGTTCCCTTCATTCCCAACCATTCCGTGCTCGTTTCTGGGAGCAGATCTTCCAGGGAAATGTTCCGAGGGATTTCCTTGCAGGAGCCACACAAAGCAGACTCTGGGGCTGAAATTGCCAGGGCTCCATTTCCTGCACGTTGTAATTTGGGAGGCAGGCACGAGGATAATAAACAGCACAAGATCCTTAGCTCCAGACGAGGCAACGACAGCAAAATCAAACCACACGGCATTGATTCGTAACACAACCCCATAATGTGGCTCCAGCTCCTATTATACCCACTTAGCACAGCCCTTTTATCCCTCTGTTCAGATAAAAGCTGGGGAATTTGTGCAGGCAGCACAGCCCAGCCCCATGGGTGAATTTTGAATGCTGTGCTCGAGGAGATGCACGCACAGAATCTGTTCTTTCACTGCGGGCTTTGGCATCCTTTTTCCTTTAATTTTTTTTTCTTTTCTTTTCCCTCCACCTGATGTTTTGAACATTTCTCCCTTCAGGTTAATATGTTCATTTATAAGGAAAGGATTAAACAAAAAATCTCACGAGAGAGACGTGAAGTTGAATGTGAGTGTGCAGATTTGAATGGATAAAGAGGCACTTCAGGAGCTGGATAAAACCAGAACGTTCCTAAGCCTCTGATTCCAAACCTGCCTCAAGGCCAGCCCTGCTGAAGACATTACAGGGAGCAGAATAAACAGCTAAATTTTGCTTACTTATAAAAAGCTTTGTAATACCAAAGGCTCAAGCAGAGAATTGCAAGCGAATTATTCTGCTGACCCCCGTGGATTTCTTGTTTTGTCTTCTCTGGGATTCAGAAACGCTCCTATTTTATTTAGACTGAAATTTTAATCATCCCCACTTTGCATTTAAAATATGATATTATTTCCCCTTCTATCATCTGTAAGAGGAAACAGGGAAATTTCCCTAATAGTTGGCAGATCAGCTTTGTTATGGAAAACAGATCCTGGCAAAAGGAATTACAATTAACACAAGCGTTCCATTGCACTGGGGAAGGGTTGGTTTGGAGAAGAAACTCTTTCTGTTGCAAACACTTCAAAGCAGAGGCTTTGTTTTGTGCTCCCCCTGAACTGGATGCAGTCAGCACGCTCCAATGTTTTGCCCATAAATATTCCCAGATCCCTGAGTGTGATAACAGCAGTCTCCGAGTGGAGCTTTGCTGGGCCCAGGTTTGGGATTTGAAAGCTGTGGCAAATGATTTCCTGCACAACTCTGCTGAGCACAGACACCCAGAGCCCTTCAGGAACAAGAAATCATTCCTTGTTCAAAGTTCCCACTGATTTATGGAAACGAGCTGCTCCTGCTCACTCTCATGTAGTATTTACGTAAGGGCATGGACTCTGCACAGGATGGAGAAGTGCAGAGCCCTTCATTGAGCAGGGACAATCCCTTCAATCCCAGCACACAAACAGCACAGAACCTCACACAAACAGCAAAGATGCACCCAGAGTGTCCCCAATCCCCTGCAGCATTGCCCAGATGTTCCCTGTGATGGGAACAGGTGAACAATGCCCTGCAAGGGCACAAACCACAATATTCCCACACAATTGCTCCAGAAGGTCACAAACCCAGCATTCTTTTGGCCAGCCCATCTCAGGTGAGCTGGATGTGTTTCCATGGTCACCTCTGGGCCCAGGGAAAGGCCAATTCTGGGCCTTCCAGCCCTGATCTCTGTCACCCCCATGGTGGAACCCTACACTCTCAGGGTGGGAAAGCATCTCCAGTGCCATCCTGGCATCCGTGAGATCCTGTGGGAATGATGGTTTATGTGCTGCCTGGTTTTCACTTCTTCATGGACAGATCTTGATTTGCTTTGTTATTTATTATTTGCTTTATTATTTTTTATTTATTTATTATTGGCTTTATTATTTATTTATTTATTTATTATTTATTATTTATTATTCGGGGGGATTTTTTGGGAAGAATGTGATTGTGATATCAATTATTATTTTTATTACATTTATAGATATAATACACTATATATTATATATTATATTATTAGTATTATATTATAATATTAGCTAACATTATACTTATTATAATAATATTATTCCCTGTGGGGGTTTGAGGCCCTGGCACAGGGTGCCCAGATTTGCTGTGGCTGCCCCTGGATCCCTGGCAGTGCCCAAGGCCAGGCTGGATGGGGCTTGGATTGTCCCTGGGACAGTGGGAGGTGTCCCTGCCATGGCAGGGGTGGCACTGGATTTTATTAATTAATCATTCATTCATTCATTCATTCGCTTCTGGGTGCTGAGGCCATGGTGCCCCAGCCCAGAGCAGCCCCTGCTGTCATTGTCCCCCTCGATGGACAGAGCTGCTCTGCAGGGTCACAGCAGAGTCCTGAGCTGGGCACTGAGTCCTGAATTCAGGAGGGTTTGGGGTTATCAGCATTAGTCCTGAATTAAGCCAGGCTTGGGGTGCCTCTGTCCAGGTTTGGAGTCCCTAATTCAGCAGGGTTTGGGGTGCTCAGTGTCGAGTCCCTAATTAAACTGGGTTTGGGGTGCTCAGTGTGGGGTCCCTAATTCAGCAGTTTGGGGTTCTCAGCATTAGTCCTGAATTAAGCCAGGTTTGGGGTACCCAGTGTCGAGTCCCTAATTAAACTGGGTTTGAGATTCCCAGCGTTGAGTCCCTAATTCCGCAGGGTTTGAGATTCCCAGCGTTGAGTCCCTAATTCCACAGGGTTTGGGGCTCCCAGCGTTGAGTCCCTAATTAAGCCGGGTTTGGGGTGCTCAGCCCCTCTCCCTGCAGCGATCCCCCGGCTCTGGCTGCCTGCGGTCCCCCCGCAGCTGTGATCGATGCGCTGTTATCGGGTATTGACTATCCCAGGTAATCGATGGGGCAGCGCACGGGACCCGTGCCCGTTTCTCCCGCATCGATCCCGGTGAGCGGGGACATCCCGGCTGCGCTCGGGGCTGGCTCTGGCACCCACCGGGGCAGCAGGAATTGGATCAATCGCTGCCGTTCCGAGGCTGAAATGATGGGAGCATCCTCTCCTGGCCCTCTGTCAGCCCAGCACCGTGCCCAGCGCTGTTCATTCCGTGCTCGGACACTGCTGGGGCATCCTCGGACCCGCTAAAATCCCGCTAAAATCCCGATAAAATCCCGATAAAATCCCGTTAGCGGGACAATGCCCCGTGCAAAGTGCCGCTTCCCTGGATGAAAGGCGATCCCAGCAGCATCTCCAGGCGGGGCTGGGCCCCTTTTGGGAAGGAGCTGAAATCCCAGCGCGATTTTCCGCAGAGAAACCCCGAAGGTGCCGAGCCCTGCGGAGCTCTCCTGGAAGATGCTGCGTGCGCTGTCCCTGCTCAGGCACCCAAAACTGCTGGGCAGGCACCAGTTCGGTGCTAATTCGCTGTTTACTGTCTGTAGAGTATGAATATTAATAACGCCATTAATCCCCATTAATAGCAGCGGTTCCCGTGTCACCGGAGTGTCAGGAAGATTAAATCCCACCACTCCCTCCCAGCGCATTTCCGTGGGACAGGGGCAGCTCTGCGGCAGCTCGGGAGGAGGATTTAATAATGTGGAAAGCAATTCTGGGTTCCAGTGTCGGATAATCGTTACTAATTTCTAGGCTTTGTAGTGAGAACAAAAATAAATACTGAATAATTTAGTATCCACTGACTCAATCCAGGGAACAAACCTTTCCTCCTTCGGGCTGAGTCGAGGCGTTGGAAACTTGCTCAGGATATTTTTGTGTTCAGTTCAACCAGAGAACCACGATCTCATAGTCCATGCCATGGCAATGGGAGATGAATGAGCAGTATTAATTTTTAATGCTGACCCCACCAAAGCCCAGCTCAGAGAAGGGATCCCCTCTCCCGGGAAGGCTCAGGCAGTGTGTGGGAGTCACATCTCGATGTTGGGGTGATCCAAACACGGCTGGTCCTGGCTCTCTTCTCCCAAAATTAGAAAGAGCCAGCCCAAAGTGCTGCGAGGTGGGTGCAGAGCTTGTTCAGAATATTCCCGAGGGAAGGACCGTCAAGGATTGTCTGTCCAGAGGGAAGGACACCCTGGATGGGCCCGTGGTGATCCCAGGAGGGTTTAACAGGGATTTCGGTAGGGGAATGGGGTGATGGAGCAGGGAATGCATCTCTGGAATTTGTCGGTGACATCCAAGTGCAAGTGCTTGTGACAGCAGGCTGCAAACTGCAGGAGATGGATTTCAGGAGCCCCGGGATCAGGGAGGAGGAATCCAACAGGACAGAACAAGGCAGGAGGCTCAGGGAGAAATCAAATCCACAAATGAGGGAAGAGCCCAGGCGGCAGCACAGACCCTGCAGGGGAGGGGAGCCTGGGGCTGCACACGGCTGCTGCCTTCCTCCCTGCTCTGGGATTCACCTTCCATCCCTGAGGGCAGGGGATTCTCACAGGGAATTCTCTCTCACAGGGAATTCGAATGGGGAGTTCTCTCTCACAGGGAAAAGCAGCTGCCCCACACTGGAAATCCCATCAGGGTCCGAGGGGCCGTGGGGAGGGTGGGGTCCCTTCCCTGGGCTCCCCAGGGAGCTGAGGAGAAAGGGACAGGGCAGGTGGGGACATCCAAGGGGGGCTGTGTGATTGAACTGCAGCTTCAGAGAATCCCACACTGGGTTGGGCTGGGAAGGACCTCAAATCCCACCCAGTGCCACCCCCAGGGACACCTCCCACTGTCCCAGGCTGCTCCAGCCTGGCCTTGGGCACTGCCAGGGATCCGGGGGCAGCCACAGCAAATCTGGGAATTCCATCCCAGCCCCTCCCCACCCTCCCAGGGAACAATTCCTGCCCAATCTCCCATCCATCGCTGCCCTCTGGCACTGGGATCCATTCCCTGTGCCCTGTCCCTCCATGCCTTGTCCCCAGTCCCTCTCCAGCTCTCCTGGAGCCCCTTCAGGCCCTGCAAGGGGCTCTGAGCTCTGCCTGGAGCCTTCTCCTCTCCAGGTGAGCACCCCCAGCTCTCCCAGCCTGGCTCCAGAGCAGAGGGCTCAGCCCAGCCCTGGCTCAGCTCCGTGGGGGAATTCCCTGAGGAGTTGGACTCGATGGTCCCTGGGGGTCCCTTCCAGCTCTGGATTTTCTGTGGGTCTGTGCTCGCTGGGGCTCAGAGAAAAGGGAGAGGAATTGCTTTCCACACCAGAGCAAACGCTGAAGATGGGAAGAAAGCAGAGCCATATGGTTGGGATACAGAGAAGGGGGAGTGACGCAGCCAGAGAACTGTCAAGGGAAATTATTTTAATAACTATCTTGGGAATACGATGTAAATCTGTCATTCAGCCTCGCTGGAGAGAGACTGAACCTGTGGAGTTCTCCAAAAGGAAAAATGCAGAGTTACAAGAAATCATCTCCAATCATTGCAGCTCTTTTATTGAGCTCCTGTGACAGCCCGAGCAGCAACAGGTGCATCACTGCTTACCTGTCACAACCCGCTAATATTCTCATTTTGCCTGTAAGGAGCACTGAGGAGCTTTGACCTCTCATTTTCTAGTCTAGAATTCTTCCCTTGGCACCTCCTGGGCTGCAGAAACCCTTCAGTGAAAATCCCTTTGCCCACTGATGCTGGAATTTGCCTTTAAAAGATGCAAACCCGTGTTTGAGTGTCCAAACTCCTGCCGAGGGGCAGCACAGGGGACATCCAACCCCTGGGGCTGGGCCAGGGCAGGGTCAGGTTGGGTTTTAGGGAAAGGTTCTTCCCCAGGGAATGGGCACAGCCCCGAGGCTTCCAGAGCTCCAGGAGCTCCGAGGGGTGCCCAGGCTGGGGTTTTGGGGTGTCTGTGCAGGAATGATGATCCTTGGGGGTGCCTCCACCTCAGGATATTCCATAATCCCATGATTTTCTGACTCTAAACTTGCACAGCCCCCTCCGCTCTCAGCAGCCTGCACACCCTGGGTGTGGCTCCTGCTTTGTGCGCGAGGAGAAAGGAAGGGAAACCCGAGTTTATTTTGAATTATTCCATTTTATTGCTGTTCTGGCTCTCGCTGCTGGTTGGAGATCGAGCCCTGTAGGATTCAGGCCGTGGTCTGGGAAGGGGAACAGTGGGGTTTTAGGGGGATAATGTGAGTCCTTGTGTCATAGCAGCATTGCTGGCACCTTCTGGAGGAGCAGGGCCAGAGTCACAGGGCTGATTGCAGAGCAGGGAGGAAGAGCTGGGGGTGGTTCTGGCACCTGGGGAAGGTGAAGGTGTTTGTGGTGCCTCCCTGGTGGCAGAGCCCCATGTGCTGGGATATTTATGGGGTTTGCTGGAGTTTCATTGGACTCTTTCACTCTGCAACTGCTCCATCAGGATCTTCCTGGGACCAGGAGCTTCCTGGGACCAGGAGCTTTTGGAGATGTTCAGGTTTATTCAGATTTATCCAGGTTTTGTTTTACCTGGCAAATGTTCATCCTGTCCAGCCCAGCTGTGCCTTTCTTCCCCTGGGTAAACTCTTCTCTCCTTGTCCTGGCTGAGTGATCACTCTGCTGGTTGTAAAAGGAACCCAGGGGATTTATCTGCCTTTAACCAGATAAAACCTTGTGTTATTTTAACCTTTGAATATTCTCATGTTTATGATCATTGTTTCTAGCCCCGTCCAGCCTGGCCTTGGGCACTGCCAGGGGCAGCCACAGTTTCCCTGGGCACCCTCTGCCAGTGCCAGGGAATGATTCAATTCCTCAGCTCTTTCCTGGAGATGGATGCCAATCCATCCCTGCTTTCCCAGAGCCCTGCGCTGTTGCCTTTTCCCCCAGCCTGGAAAAGAAACTCGGGATCATTTTAGCAAGGAGGGGATAGAAAAGGGGATCTTTATTTGGAAGGCCTTCAGGAGCAGTTATGGAAAGGTGTCCAGAAAAGCCCAGCCCCTCCAGGGCTGAGGACAGATTTACAGCTTTTAGGAAATTAGCAGAATTGATTAAAAGCACCAATTAGGAGGACAAGTGGTGATTCCATTCCCCCCCAGGTGCAGCCCCTTCTCTGGAGCCCCTCTCAGCACTGGCTGGGCTTTGCTGATGGAAATGAACCTCAGAGCTGTTCTGGGCCTTGGTTCCCAGGAAGAGCCGAGACAGGACAGGGCCTGGCACCCCCAGGGCTTGGAGCTCTGGAATTTGTTTTGTCTTTCTGCTTAGGGAAAGAGCATGGAAAAGCACTGGGAAAAGCAGCTCTGGATACAATAGGAACAGAGCTACAAATACATGGGCAAAGAGTGCAGAGAACATGGAAAAGGAAAAGGCAGAAACCAAAGGGCATCAGGGGCAGCCCTGGGTGTTGCTGAGCTCCAGCTCCGGGGCTGCTCCTGCCCCCAGCCCTGCCCAGGAGCAATCAGAGCCCAGCTGGGAGGGCTTTGGCTCCAGCCTCCAGGAGGTTGCTGTTTTTTATCATTTTTTTTGCCCTTTATAACTTTCTGGCTGCATTTCCATGATTAAATCCTTGGCAGAGCTTTGATTGCAGAGTGCTGCTCGCTGGAAGGGGCTGCTGGAGCGCCCGAGAGCTCTTGAGGAGAGGGAAAAGCTGAGCTGCTCCTGCTGCTCCTCGTGCCCTGCGGCCCGGGAGTGTCCCAAGATCCCATCCCACACAGAATTCCCAATAGGATCATCCCAGAATGTCCCACACAGCCCACACACAATCACACAGAATTCCCAATGGGATCATCCAGGAGTGTCCCACTGGGACATTCACCCAAAAACCTACAGATCCCATTTCAATCACACAGAATTCCCAATGAGATCATCCCAGGAATGTCCCACTGGGACATTCACCCAAAAACTCACAGACACAAATCCCAATCACACAGAATTCCCAATGGGATCATCCCAGGGATCTCCCACACAACCCACAGACACAAATCTCATCCCACACAGAATTCCCAATGGGATCATTCCTTTCCCACTCACACCCTGATAATGTTGATCCAGGATTTATTCAGGATTCTCCTGAGGCTGGGCACTGCCCCATTCCCACCTGCCCAGGGCACACCTGTCCCTGCCTTCGGGGCCCGTGATGCCTCTGGGGATTTCATTGTTTGCAGGAACATTTTCTTTCCCTTTCATTTCCCATTTCTGGACTCCGCTGACCACAGAGGGAGCACAGGAGCAGCAGAGCTGCATTCCCTGGCTCAGGCTGGCTCTGCCCTCCGCAGCTCCAGGCTTTGGCATGCAGGAGAAATGCAGAAAATAAAATTTCCACTTCACTGAATTGGGTTCCAAAATTCCAGCTTCGGATCAGAAAAGCCTCACTTCCAGGAAATCTCCCTCTCCCCTGATTTTAGGATGCTGTTGGTAGAAATTCAGTTGTTCCAACAGGTAAAACCTTTGCTCCCACACTTTTCTTTAATTTTTTGATTGCAATTCCCGTCACCATGTCCCTGTGGCAACGTGGGGCTTTTCTCTAGGATTGGAGAGTGATCTTATAATTGGTCTGAAATAAACTGAAAACAGGTGAAAATAAAGCTCTGGCCGTCAATGAAATGCCATTAATTTACAGAGACTGTGGTTGCACTGCCAGGGGGGTCAGAGAGCTAAAAGGTCCACCCCAAACTCACAAAAGTGCCACTTTCCTCAGACCTTTTGTCACGCCTCGGAGCCGCCAGGAATCGGAAATAAATGAAGGCTGGAGATGAAACCATTTCTCTCCCCAGCCCACCCATCATTTATTTCCTCAGCCCCACTTTGCCAAAGCTGCTGCGCTTGAGACAAATTGTGTTTAATTAGGAGGAGGTGGAGACCTTTAGGCAACGCTCTTCAATCAAAGTGCCTCGAGGAGCTCAGCGTGGAAATGCAGAAGCAAAAGGGCTCCGAGCTCTCCTGGTGACTGATTGTCGGCAGGGAGGGAGGGAGGGAGGGAGGGCTGCTGCCAGCACGGGCTGGGGGCTCCAGCTCTCAGAGCTCTCCTGATTTCAAATCTCTGCTCCAGACACTCTGCAAATGCTGCTTGTGGTGGGGGCATTTCGCAGCTCTGTAAATATTGAGCATGGAATGGGAAAAAGGGATAAAAAGCATAAAGAGCAGAGCAATTTTCAGTAAGCATCGATAAATCATTTTAGCACCCTGAATGCACAATTATCTTTCTTTATGGTGGATACTCAGGGTGCAAGATGTTCAACTGCACAAAGGAGTTTGTTGGAACAATTTTTGGAGATGTTTAGGGCTGGTTTTAGTTTAGAACCAGGGATTTGGGGTGTGGCACTCAGTGTTTAGGGGATCAGCGTTGTTTAGGGGCTGAGGATGAAAACAGAGCCTGGGTTTGCCGAGGAGGGGGAGGATTAATTTCACAAGGGATGGAGGGATGGGACAAGGGAATGGCTTCAAGCTGCCAGTGGGTGGATTTAGATGGGATCGGACAGGAATTCCTCCCTGGGAGGGTGGGGAGGGGCTGAGATGGAATTCCCAGATTTGCTGGGGCTGCCCCTGGATCCCTGGCAGTGACCAAGGTTGGACACTGGGCTTGGAGCAGCCTGGGACAGTGGGAGGTGTCCCTGGGACAGTGGGAGATGTCCCTGCCATGGCACTGGAGGGGCTTTGAGGTCCCTCTGACCCCAACCCAGTCTGGGATTCTGGGATTTGATGATGCAAATCACTTGAAAACCTTGTTAAAATTCCGGATTTTCACCCCTGCAGTGGTTCCCTGTTCCTGGGAGCATCCCAAGCAGCTCCTTTTTGGCAATTCTGGGTTTTGCAGCACAGGACAGAGTGAGCCTTGCAGAGTCCAGCTTGGAAGGGGATTCTCTGCAATCCTGACATTTTGAACCATTTTAAACTATTTTAACTGTATTTTACTATTCCCTTGCAACCTGCCTCCAGTTTGGTCTTTTCCTTAAATCCTTCCTTGCATTTACTGCCCTGTTTTCCTCCTTTTTCCCCATGTTGATGGCTGGACAGGATCTTAGAGCTCTTTGCCAGCTTCAATGATTCCACAATTCCCCGATTTGAGTGCTCTGCCTGGGTCTGGTTTTTCAGGCACGAGTTGTTTCGTCCTTCTCATTAAAATGGGAAGACTGGGAGAAGGAAAGAACGGGAATTTGGGGTTTTCTTGCTGTGCTGAAATCCCCGAGGCTGGCTTGTGGCTGGGAGGGCTCCCAGCTGCTGGGGATGTGGGGAGTGCAAGCTGAGGATCCTCAATTAGTGGGAACAGAGCTTTAATCACCCTCATAAGCACATTTTAATTTTCACACGGATTTGTCATAAAAACCAATTATTTTATGGTTTTTATATTATTATGGCCAAGCCATAAAGAGAAGAGCAAGAATCCGTGTCCTGTGTGCTGGCAGTGACTTCCAGCTGCTCCCCACATCCATGGGCTCAGTGTGCAGGCAGGGAGAGCAGGGGGTGCTTCCTCCTGTCCCTCAGGGGAACCAGGGCTGCTTTCAGCCCCTCAGCGCCCAGCCCAGGCCACCAGCGTCCCCAGGGTGTCCTTGCAGCAGCCAGGGCTCAGGGACGGGGCTGGGGGCCACCCCTGGGCTGTGACATCCCTGCTGTCCTGGGTGGGTCCTGCTGCTGTCACCTCCAGGATGTGACATCCCTGCTGTCCTGGGTGGGTCCTGCTGCTGCCACCTCCAGGATGTGACATCCCTGCTGCTGCTGTCACCCCATGGCTGTGACATCCCTGCTGTCCTGGGCAGGTCCTGCTGCTGTCACCTCCAGGGCTGTGACATCCCTGCTGTCCTGGGCGGGTCCTGCTGCTGTCACCTCCAGGGCTGTGACATCCCTGCTGTCCTGGGTGGGTCCTGCTGCTGCCACCCCCAGACTGTGACATCCCTGCTGTCCTGGATGGGTCCTGCTGCTGTCACCTCCAGGGCTGTGACATCCCTGCTGTCCTGGGTGGGTCCTGCTGCTGCCACCCCCAGACTGTGACATCCCTGCTGTCCTGGATGGGTCCTGCTGCTGTCACCTCCAGGGCTGTGACATCCCTGCTGTCCTGGGTGGGTCCTGCTGCTGCCACCCCCAGACTGTGACATCCCTGCTGTCCTGGATGGGTCCTGCTGCTGTCACCTCCAGGGCTGTGACATCCCTGCTGTCCTGGGTGGGTCCTGCTGCTGCCACCCCCAGACTGTGACATCCCTGCTGTCCTGGATGGGTCCTGCTGCTGTCACCTCCAGGGCTGTGACATCCCTGCTGTCCTGGGTGGGTCCTGCTGCTGCCACCCCCAGACTGTGACATCCCTGCTGTCCTGGATGGGTCCTGCTGCTGTCACCTCCAGGGCTGTGACATCCCTGCTGTCCTGGGTGGGTCCTGCTGCTGCCACCCCCAGACTGTGACATCCCTGCTGTCCTGGATGGGTCCTGCTGCTGTCACCTCCAGGGCTGTGACATCCCTGCTGTCCTGGGTGGGTCCTGCTGCTGCCACCCCCAGACTGTGACATCCCTGCTGTCCTGGATGGGTCCTGCTGCTGTCACCTCCAGGGCTGTGACATCCCTGCTGTCCTGGATGGGTCCTGCTGCTGTCACCCCCCATGGCTGTGACATCCCTGCTGTCCTGGATGGGTCCTGCTGCTGTCACCTCCGGGGCTGTGACATCCCTGCTGTCCTGGGCGGGTCCTGTTGCTGCCAGGGATGTGCTGGGGAGGGAACTGGGGAGTTGTAGAATTATGGAATTGTGGAATTGTGGAGTTGTTATGGAGTTGTGGAGTTGTGGAGTGGTGGAACTGTGGAACTGTGGAATTGTGGAGCTGTGGAATTGTGGAATTGAGGAATTGAGGAGTCGTGGAATTGAGGAGTTGTGGAATTGAGGAGCTGTGGAATTGAGGAGCTGTGGAATTGAGGAGCTGTGGAATTGAGGAGGGTGCCAGCCCAGCCAGGACCTCCTGAGTCCCATCCCTGACAAACAGCTCCAAAATCCCCCCACCAACCCCCCACCAACCCCCCACCAACCCCCCACCCTGGGCTACATTCATCAGGGAATCCCCACCTGCCCTGCAGGAACCAGGTGAGCTCAGCTCTCTGCTGAGCCTTCTCTGAACATCCCCAGCTCTCCCAGCCTTCTCCTGCAGCAGCTCCCCAGGCCTTTGGTCACTAAAAACCCTGCCCAAAAAGGGCAGGTTTAAATTAAAAACCCTGCCCAAAAAGGGCAGGTTTAAATTAAAAACATTGCTCTAAAAGGGGAGGGTTTACTCTGAAACATCAACATTAAATTAATGTCTTAATTTAACACTAATAAAGAAAAAGCCAGGTGACTGCACAGCACTTTTCATGTTGGACCCCCCACACCAAATTTACCTGGGAGTTTAATTCCTCTTTCATCCGTGTTTATTATCTCATTTCTTCGGCCTTCCATTAATCCATTTACTGAATAAATGTTTATTTGCTGCTTTATTTGATTTTCCCCCTGACCTTCAGAGCTCCACGTGGTCTGGGTGGGAGGCTGGAGCTGCTGGAGTGGGGAGCAGCTCTGAGCTGGGCTTAATGTGCACTCCAAGCCCAGCAGAGCAGGTCTGAAATGCCAAATCTGCTCCCAGATCAGAGTCTTGAGAGGGGTGGGGAAAAATAGGGATGCAAACCAAACATTTTAAAATTCTTAATAAACATTAACATTCCATTGTGCTGCTGCCCATACATTTGAGTCATAATTACTGAATTGCACAGATTCCAGTGATCTGAATGTAATGGTCCCTATCTGGCAGTAAATAGCAGAAAAATTAGCAGCATACTGGTAGAGCAGAAATCCTGATTTGTCTCAAACTGTGAGGCTCCAGAGATGCTGAGGG
>JAVTVJ010007193.1:0-15651 GCA_034509425.1 Eopsaltria australis
AAAATCCCCCAAATTCACCCCAAAATCCCACTTCAGGTGCCCCTAAACCCCTCAGGGATCCCCAAAATCCACCAAATTCACCCCACAATCCCCCATATTCTACCTGGGACCCCCATCATCCTCTACATTTCCCCCCAAAGCCCTCAGATCGCCTCAAAACCCACTGCGTTGGCGCCACCTAGTGGCCGGGAGGTCTCAGTGCCTGCCGGGCTAGAGCCAGGCCGAGCCGAGCAGGAGCTGCGCATGCACCGCCTGCTGGGGGAGGAGCCGCCCGTCAGGCCACGGCCCTGGGGGCGGGGCCGCGGCCGCTATGCAAATGAGGCGGCCTTAGATGGGAAAAATGAGCAAATATGGAAAAGATGGCTGAAAATGGAGAAAAATGCGGTTTTTAGGGGGGAAAAGGGAGATCTGGGGGCAGTTTGGGGGGATTTGGGGAAAATTGGGGCAGTTCTGGGTCATTTTGGGGACTTTTTGGAGAAGTTTTGGGTCATTTTGGGTCTTTTGGAGGGCTTGGGGAAACACTTGATACAAATGATGGAAATGCGATTAATTAACGCTGATGGACTCTGCTTTCATGCAAATGAAGTTTATTTCAAGGGAATAGGCTGGAATTTAGTGAATCCATATGTATTTTGCAAAAAATGATGAATATTCACCGACTATATAGCAAATGAGGTTGGAGTGTGGATGTTGGTGTTAGGCCACGCCCCTTTTGATTCAAACAAGGCCCCGTGATCACTGGGTGTGGCCACGCCTTTTATGCTAATCAGGGACAAATATGGTCAGCCCAAAACCCCCCAAATTCACCCCAAAATCCTGCTCAGATCCTTCTAAACCCCTCAGGGACCCCCAAAATCCCCCAAATTCACCCCAAATCCACTTCAGATCCCCCTAAACCGCTCAGGGACACCCAAAATCCCCCAAATTCACCCCAAAATCCACTTCAGGTGCCCCTAAACCCCTCAGGGATCCCCAAAATCCACCAAATTCACCCCACAATCCCCCATATTCTACCTGGGGCCCCCATCATCCCCTACATTTCCCCCCAAAGCCCTCAGATCGCCTCAAAACCCACTGCGTTAGCGCCACCTAGTGGCCAGGAGGTCTCAGTGCCTGCCGGGCTAGAGCCAGGCCGAGCAGGAGCTGCGCATGCGCCGCCTGCTGGGGGAGGAGTCGCCCGTCAGGCCACGGCCCTGGGGGCGGGGCCGCGGCCGCTATGCAAATGAGGCGGCCGTAGATGGGGAAAATGACCAACTATGGAAAAGATGGCTGAAAATGGAGGAAAATGCGGTTTTTAGGGGGGAAAAGGGGGATCTGGGGGCAGTTTGGGGGGATTTGGGGAAAATTGGGGCAGTTCTGGGTCATTTTGGGGACTTTTTGGGGAAGTTTTGGGTCATTTTGGGTCTTTTGGAGGGCTTGGGAAACACTTGATGCAAATGATGGAAATGCGATTAATTAACGCTGATGGACTCTGCTTTTCATGCAAATGAAGTTTATTGCAAAGGAATGAATAAGATCTAATTGAATCACGCCTGTATTTATGCCAAAAAATGATGAATATTCACCGACTAGACGCAAATGAGGTTGGAGTGTGGATGTTGGTGTTAGGCCACGCCCCTTTGGATTCAAACAAGGCCCCGTGATCACTGAGTTATTGTGCATGCTATGCTAATCGGGACAAATATGGTCCATTAAAACCCCAAATTCACTAAAATCCTCAGATCCTTCTAAAACCCTCAAGGACCCCCAAAATCCCCCAAATTCACCCCAAAGTCCACTTCAGATTCCCCTAAACCCCTCAGGGACACCCAAAATCCCCCAAATTCACCCCAAAATCCACTTCAGGTGCCCCTAAACCCCTCAGGGATCCCCAAAATCCACCAAATTCACCCCACAATCCCCCATATTCTACCTGGGACCCCCATCATCCCCTACATTTCCCCCCAAAGCCCTCAGATAGCCTCAAAAACCACTGCGTTAGCGCCACCTAGTGGCCGGGAGGTCTCAGTGCCTGCCGGGCTAGAGCCAGGCCGAGCAGGAGCTGCGCATGCGCCGCCTGCTGGGGGAGGAGTCGCCCGTCAGGCCACGGCCCTGGGGGCGGGGCCGCGGCCGCTATGCAAATGAGGCGGCCTTAGATGGGAAAAATGACCAAATATGGAAAGATGGCTGAAAATGGAGGAAAATGCGGTTTTTAGGGGGGAAAGGGGGATCTGGGGGCAGTTTGGGGAGATTTGGGGAAAATTGGGGCAGTTCTGGGTCATTTTGGGGACTTTTTGGGGAAGTTTTGGGTCATTTTGGGTCTTTTGGAGGGCTTGGGGAAACACTTGATGCAAATGATGGAAATGCGATTAATTAACGCCGATGGACTCTGCTTTCCATGCAAATGAGGTTTATTGCAAGGGAATGAATAAGATTTAATTGAATCACGCCTGTATTTATGCCAAAAAATGATGAATATTCACCGACTATACGCAAATGAGGTTGGAGTGTGGATGTTGGTGCTAGGCCACGCCCCTTTTGATTCAAACAAAACCCCGTGATCACTGGCTGTGGCCACGCCCTTTATGCTAATCAGGGACAAATATGGTCAGCCCAAAACCCCCCAACTTCACCCCAAAATCCTGCTCAGATCCTTCTAAACCCCTCAGGGACCCCCAAAATCCCCCAAATTCACCCCAAAATCCACTTCAGATCCCCCTAAACCGCTCAGGGACACCCCAAAATCCCCCAAATTCACCCCAAAATCCACTTCAGGTGCCCCTAAACCCCTCAGGGATCCCCAAAATCCACCAAATTCACCCCACAATCCCCCATATTCTACCTGGGACCCCCATCATCCCCTACATTTCCCCCCAAAGCCCTCAGATCGCCTCAAAACCCACTGCGTTAGCGCCACCTAGTGGCCGAGAGGTCTCAGTGCCTGCCGGGCTAGAGCCAGGCCGAGCAAAAGCTGCGCATGTGCCGCCTGCTGGGGGAGGAGTCGCCCGTCAGGCCACGGCCCTGGGGGCGGGGCCGCGGCCGCTATGCAAATGAGGCGGCCTTAGATGGGAAAAATGACCAAATGTGAAAAAGATGGCTGAAATGGAGGAAAATCACGGTTTTAGAACAGCAGGGGGATCTGGGGCAAGTTTGGGAGAATTTGAGGAAAATTAAGGAGACAGTTCTGGGTCATTTGGGGACTTTTGGGAAGTTTGGTCATTTTATGGGTCTTTTGGAGCTTGGAAACACTTGATACAAATGATGAAATCACGATTAATTATACTTGATGGACTCAGCTTTCATGCAAATGAAGTTTATTGCAGGAATGAAATAAGATTTAATTGAATGCGCCTGTATTTTTGCCAATAAATGATGAATATTCACCGACTATCATAAATGAGGTTGGAGTGTGGATGTTGGTGTTAGGCCACGCCCCTTTTGATTCAAACAAGGCCCCGTGATCACTGGGTGTGGCCACGCCCTTTATGCTAATCAGGGACAAATATGGTCAGCCCAAAACCCCCCAACTTCACCCCAAAATCCTGCTCAGATCCTTCTAAAACCCTCAGGGACCCCCAAAATCCCCCAAATTCACCCCAAAATCCACTTCAGATCCCCCTAAACAGCTCAGGGACACCCAAAATCCCCCAAATTCACCCCAAAATCCACTTCAGGTGCCCCTAAACCCCTCAGGGATCCCCAAAATCCACCAAATTCACCCCACAATCCCCCATATTCTACCTGGGACCCCCATCATCCCCTACATTTCCCGCCAAAGCCCTCAGATCGCCTCAAAACCCACTGCGTTGAAAGCCACCTAGTGGCAGGTCTCAGTGCCCTGCCGGACTGGGAACTCCGAGCAGAGCAGGAGCTGTATCGCCGCCCTGCTGGGGAGAATTAAGCCCGATCGAGCCATACAGAGTGAGGGCAGCTATACAAATGAGGCTGACCTTAGATGGGAAAAATGACCAACTATGGAAAAGATGGCTGAAAATGGAGGGAAAATGCAGGGTTTTAAGAGTCTGAAGAACGGTTAAGAGGATTTAAGGAAAATTAGCAGTTCTGGAATCATTTGAGGGACTTTTGAGAGGAAGTTCTGGGTCATTTTGGGTCTTTTGGAGGGCTTGGGGAAACATGATGCAAATGATGGAAATGCGATTAATTAACGCTGATGGACTCTGCTTTTCATGCAAATAAAGTTTATTGCAAGGGAATGAATAAGATTTAATTGAATCACGCCTGTATTTTGCAAATAAATGATGAATATTCACCGACTATACGCAAATGAGGTTGGAGTGTGGATGTTGGTGTTAGACCACGCCCCTTTTGATTCAAACAAGGCCCCGTGATCACTGGGTGTGGCCACGCCCTTTATGCTAATCAGGGACAAATATGGTCAGCCCAAAACCCCCCAAATTCATCCCAAAATCCTACTCAGATCCTTCTAAACCCCTCAGGGACCCCCAAAATCCCCCAAATTCACCCCAAAATCCACTTCAGATCCCCCTAAACCGCTCAGGGACACCCAAAATCCCCCAAATTCACCCCAAAATCCACTTCAGGTGCCCCTAAACCCCTCAGGGATCCCCAAAATCCTCCAAATTCACCCCACAGTCCCCCATATTCTACCTGGGACCCCCATCATCCCCTACATTTCCCCCCAAAGCCCTCAGATCGCCTCAAAACCCACTGCGTTAGCGCCACCAAGTGGCCGGGAGGTCTCAGTGCCTGCAGGGCTAGAGCCAGGTCGAGCAGGAGCTGCGCATGCGCCGCCTGCTGGGGGAGGAGTCGCCCGTCAGGCCACGCCCCTGGGGGCGGGGCCGCGGCCGCTATGCAAATGAGGCGGCCTTAGATGGAAAAATGAGCAAATATGGAAAAGATGGCTGAAGATGGAGGAAAATGAGGTTTTTAGGGGGGAAACGGGAAATCTGTGGGCAGTTTGGGGGGATTTGGGGAAAATTGGGGCAGTTCTAGGTCATTTAGGGACTTTTAGGAAGTTTGAGTCATTTGGAGTCTTTTGAAGAGCAGGGAAACACTTGATGCAAATGATGAAATCACGATTGATGCTTGTGATGGACTCCATTTTCATGCAAAATGAGAAGTTTATTGCAAGGGAATGAATAAGATTTAATTGAATCACGCCTGTATTTATGCCAAAAAATGATGAATATTCACCGACTATACGCAAATGAGGTTGGAGTGTGGATGTTGGTGTTAGGCCACGCCCCTTTTGATTTAAACAAGGCCCCGTGATCACTGGGTGTGGCCACGCCCTTTATGCTAATCAGGGACAAATATGCTCAGCCCAAAACCCCCCAACTTCACCCCAAAATCCTGCTCAGATCCTTCTAAACCCCTCAGGGACCCCCAAAATCCCCCAAATTCACCCCAAAATCCACTTCAGGTGCCCCTAAACCCCTCAGGGATCCCCAAAATCCACCAAATTCACCCCAAAATCCATTTCAGGTGCCCCTAAACTCCTCAGGGATCCCCAAAATCCACCAAATTCACCCCACAATCCCCCATATTCTACCTGGGACCCCCATCATCCCCTACATTTCCCCCAAAGCCCTCAGATCGCCTCAAAACCCACTGCGTTAGCGCCACCTAGTGGCCGGGAGGTCTCAGTGCCTGCCGGGCTAGAGCCAGGCCGAGCAGGAGCTGCACATGCGCCGCCTGCTGGGGGAGGAGTCGCCCGTCAGGCCACGCCCCTGGGGGCGGGGCCGCGGACGCTATGCAAATGAGGCGGCCTTAGATGGGAAAAATGAGCAACTATGGAAAAGATGGCTGAAAATGGAGGAAAATGCGGTTTTTAGGGGGGAAACGGGGGATCTGGGGGCAGTTGGGGAGGATTTGGGGAAAATTGGGGCAGTTCTGGGTCATTTTGGGGACTTTTTGGGGAAGTTTTGGGTCATTTTGGGTCTTTTGGAGGGCTTGGGGAAACACTTGATGCAAATGATGGAAATGCAGTGGTAACACCTGATGGACTCTACTTTCATGCAAAATAAAGTTTATTACAGGGAATGAATAAGATTTAATTGAGATCCACGCCTATTTTGCAAAAAAAAATGATGAATATTCACCGACTATCGCAAATGAGGTTGGAGTGTGGATGTTGGTGTTAGGCCACGCCCCTTTGATTCAAACAGGCCCCGTGGTCACTAGGTGTGTACTTGTTTTATGCTAATCAGGGGACAAATATGGTCAGCCAAAGGCCCCAAGTCACCCCAAAATCTGCTCAAGATCGCTTCTAAACCCCTCGGGGACCCCAATCCCCCAAATTCACAAATCCCACTGAATCCCCTAAACCTCAAGGACACCCAAAATCCCAAGTGCCCCAAAATCCACTTCAGGTGCCCCTAAACCCCTCAGGGATCCCCAAAATCCACCAAATTCACCCCACAATTCCCCATATTCTACCTGGGACCCCCATCATCCCCTACATTTCTCCCCAAAGCCCTCAGATCGCCTCAAAACCCACTGCGTTAGCGCCACCTAGTGGCCGGGAGGTCTCAGTGCCTGCCGGGCTAGAGCCAGGCCGAGCAGGAGCTGCGCATGCGCCGCCTGCTGGGGGAGGAGTCGCCCGTCAGGCCACGACCCTGGGGGCGGGGCCGCGGCCGCTATGCAAATGAGGCGGCCTTAGATGGGAAAAATGAGCAAATATGGAAAAGATGGCTGAAAATGGAGGAAAATGCGGGTTTTAGGGGGGAAAAGGGGGATCTGGGGGCAGTTTGGGGGGATTTGGGGAAAATTGGGGCAGTTCTGGGTCATTTTGGGGACTTTTTGGGGAAGTTTTGGGTCATTTTAGGTCTTTTGGAGGGCTTGGGGAAACACTTGATGCAAATGATGGAAATGCGCTTGATTAACGCTGATGGACTCTGCTTTTCATGCAAATGAAGTTTATTGAAAGAGAATGAATAAGATTTAATTGAATCACGCCTGTATTTATGCCAAAAAATGATGAATATTCTCCGACTATACGCAAATGAGGTTGGAGTGTGGATGTTGGTGTTAGGCCACGCCCCTTTTGATTCAAACAAGGCCCCGTGATCACTGAATGGCCACTTGCCCCATGCTAATCAGGGGACAAATATGGTCATTAAAACCCCAAATTCACCCCAAAATCCTACTCAGATCCTTCTAAACCCTTCAGGGACCCCCAAAATCCCCCAAATTCACCCCAAAATCCACTTCAGATCTCCCTAAACCCCTCAGGGACACCCAAAATCCCCCAAATTCACCCCAAAATCCACTTCAGTTGCCCCTAAAGCCCTCAGGGATCCCCAAAATCCACCAAATTCACCCCACAATCCCCCATATTCTACCTGGGACCCCCATCATCCCCTACATTTCCCCCCAAAGCCCTCAGATCGCCTCTAAACCCACTGCATTAGCGCCACCTAGTGGCCGGGAGGTCTCAGTACCTGCCGGGCTAGAGCCAGGCCGAGCAGGAGCTGCGCATGCGCCGCCTGCTGGGGGAGGAGTCGCCCGTCAGGCCACGCCCCTGGGGGCGGGGCCGCGGCCGCTATGCAAATGAGGCGGCCTTAGATGGGAAAAAAGAGCAACGATGGAAAAGAAGGCTGAAAATGGAGGAAAATACCCAGAGTTTTAGGAAACAGGGGGATCTAGGAGCAGTTTAGGAGGATTTGAGAAAGTAAGGCAAAGTTCTGAGTCATTTAGAGGGACTTTTCTGAGGAAGTTTTAGGTCATTTTGAATGTACACGGAGGCTTAGAGGCTGCAAATACAAATGATGGAAATGCGATTAATTAACGCTGATGGACTCTGCTTTTCATGCAAATGACGTTTATTGCAAGGGAATGAATAAGATTTAATTGAATCACGCCTGTATTTATGCAAATAAATGAATATTCACCGACTATACGAAAATGAGGTTGGAGTGTGGATGTTGGTGTTAGGCCACGCCCCTTTTGATTCAAACAAGGCCCCGTGATCACTGGGTGTGGCCACGCCCTTTATGCTAATCAGGGACAAATATGGTCGGCCCAAAACCCCCCAACTTCACCCCAAAATCCTGCTCAGATCCTTCTAAACCCCTCAGGGACCCCCAAAATCCCCCAAATTCACCCCAAAATCCACTTCATATCCCCCTAAACCGCTCAGGGACACCCCAAAATCCCCCAAATTCACCCCAAAATCCACTTCAGGTGCCCCTAAACCCCTCAGGGATCCCCAAAATCCACCAAATTCACCCCACAATCCCCCATATTCTACCTGGGACCCCCATCATCCCTACATTTCCCCCCAAAGCCCTCAGATCGCCTCAAAACCCACTGCGTTAGCGCCACCTAGTGGCCGGGAGGTCTCAGTGCCTGCCGGGCTAGAGCCAGGCCGAGCAGGAGCTGCGCATGCGCCGCCTGCTGGGGGAGTCAGCCTCCAGGCCAGCCCCTAGGGAATGAGACATGACATATACAAATGGTGACCTTAGATGGGAAAAATGACCAAGCTATGGAAAGATGGCTTGATGGAGGAAAATGCGGTTTTTAGGGGGGAAAAGGGGGATCTGGGGGCAGTTTGGGGGGATTTGGGGAAAATTGGGGCAGTTCTGGGTCATTTTGGGGACTTCTTGGGGAAGTTTGGGTCATTTTGGGTCTTTTGGAGGGCTTGGGGAAACACTTGATGCAAATGATGGAAATACGATTAATTAACGCTGATGGACTCTGCTTTTCATGCAAATGAAGTTTATTGCAAGGGAATGAATAAGATTTAATTGAATCACGCCTGTATTTATGCAAAAAAATGATGAATATTCACCGACTATACGCAAATGAGGTTGGAGTGTGGATGTTGGTGTTAGGCCACGCCCCTTTTGATTCAAACAAGGGCCCGTGATCACTGGGTGTGGCCACGCCCTTTATGCTAATCAGGGACAAATATGGTCAGCCCAAACCCCCCAAATTCACCCCAAAATCCTGCTCAGATCCTTCTAAACCCCTCAGGGACACCCAAAATCCCCCAAATTCACCCCAAAATCCACTTCAGATCTCCCTAAACCCCTCAGGGACACCAAAAATCCCCCAAATTCACCCCAAAATCCAATTCAGGTGCCCCTAAACCCCTCAGGGATCCCCAAAATCCACCAAATTCCCCCCACAATCCCCCATATTCTGCCTGGGACCCCCATCATCCCCTACATTTCCCCCCAAAGCCTTCAGATCGCCTCAAAACCCACTGCGTTAGCGCCACCTAGTGGCCGGGAGGTCTCAGTGCCTGCCGGGCTAGAGCCAGGCCGAGCAGGAGCTGCGCATGCGCCGCCTGCTGGGGGAGGAGTCGCCCGTCAGGCCACGGCCCTGGGGGCGGGGCCGCGGCCGCTATACAAATGAGGCAGCCTTAGATGGGAAAAATGACCAAATATGGAAAAGATGGCTGAAAATGGAGGAAAATGCGGTTTTTAGGGGGGAAAAGGGGGATCTGGGGGCAGTTTGGGGGGATTTGGGGAAAATTGGGGCAGTTCTGGGTCATTTTGGGGACTTTTTGGGGACTTTTTAGGGAAGTTTTGGGTCTTTTGGAGGGCTTGGGGAAACACTTGATGCAAATGATGGAAATGCGATTAATTAACACTGATGGACTCTGCTTTTCATGCAAATGAAGTTTATTGCAAGGGAATGAATAAGATTGAATTGAATCACGCCTGTATTTATGCAAAAAAATGATGAATATTCACCGACTAGACGCAAATGAGGTTGGAGTGTGGATGTTGGTGTTAGGCCACGCCCCTTTTGATTCAAACAAGGCCCTGTGATCACTGAGTGGCCACATGCTATCTAATCAGGGACAAATATGGTCAGCCCAAAACCCCCCAAATTCACCCCAAAATCCTGCTCAGATCCTTCTAAACCCCTCAGGGACCCCAAAATCCCTCAAATTCACCCCAAAATCCACTTCAGATCCCCCTAAACCGCTCAGGGACACCCAAAATCCCCCAAATTCACCCCAAAATCCACTTCAGGTGCCCCTAAACCCCTCAGGGATCCCCAAAATGTACCAAATTCACCCCACAATCCCCCATATTCTACCTGGGACCCCCATCATCCCCTACATTTCCCCCCAAAACCCTCAGATCGCCTCAAAACCCACTGCGTTAGCGCCACCTAGTGGCCGGGAGGTCTCAGTGCCTGCCGGGCTAGAGCCAAGCCGAGCAGGAGCTGCGCATGCGCCGCCTGCTGGGGGAGGAGTCGCCCGTCAGGCCACGCCCCTGGGGGCGGGGCCGCGGCCGCTATGCAAATGAGGCGGCCTTAGATGGGAAAAATGACCAAATATGGAAAAGATGGCTGAAAATGGAGGAAAATGCCGTTTTTAGGGGGGAAAAGGGGGATCTGGGGGCAGTTTGGGGGGATTTGGGGAAAATTGGGGCAGTTCTGAGTCATTTTGGGGACTTTTTGGGGAAGTTTTGGGTCATTTTGGGTCTTTTGGAGGGCTTGGGGAAACACTTGATGCAAATGATGGAAATGCGATTAATTAACGCTGATGGACTCTGCTTTTCATGCAAATGAAGTTTATTACAAGGGAATGAATAAGATTTAATTGAATCACGCCTGTATTTTGCAAAAAAATGATGAATATTCACCGACTATACGCAAATGAGGTTGGAGTGTGGATGTTGGTGTTAGGCCACGCCCCTTTTGATTCAAACAAGGCCCCGTGATCACTAGGTGTGGCCACGCCCTTTATGCTAATCAGGGACAAATATGGTCAGCCCAAAACCCCCCAACTTCACCCCAAAATCCTGCTCAGATCCTTCTAAACCCCTCAGGGACCCCCAAAATCCCCCAAATTCACCCCAAAATCCACTTCAGATCCCCCTAAACCGCTCAGGGACACCCAAAATCCCCCAAATTCACCCCAAAATCCACTTCAGGTGCCCCTAAAACCCCTCAGGGATCCCCAAAATCCACCAAATTCACCCCACAATCCCCCATATTCTACCTGGGACCCCCATCATCCCCTACATTTCCCCCCAAAGCCCTCAGATCGCCTCAAAACCCACTGCGTTAGCGCCACCTAGTGGCCGGGAGGTCTCAGTGCCTGCCAGGCTAGAGCCAGGCCGAGCAGGAGCTGCGCATGCGCCGCCTGCTGGGGGAGGAGTCGCCCGTCAGGCCACGGCCCTGGGGGCGGGGCCGCGGCCGCTATGCAAATGAGGCGGCCTTAGATGAAAAAGCCGACAGCTATGGAAAGATGGCTGAAAATGGAGGAAAATGCGGTTTTGAGGAAACAGGGATCTGAGGGCAGTTTAAGAGTTTGGGAAAAATTAAGAACAGTTCTAGTCATTTAGGGACTTTTGGGGAAGTTTTGGGTCATTTGGGTCTTTGGAGGGGGCTTGGGGAAGCACTTGATACAAATGATGGAAATGCGATTAATTAACTTGTGATGGACTCTACTTTACTGTACAAATGAAGTTTATTGCAAGAGATGAATAAGATTGAGTGAATCGCATCTGTATTTTGCAAAAAATGATGAATATTCACCCGGTATCATAAAATGAAGGGTTGGGTGGATGTTGGTGTTAGGCCACGCCCCTTTTGATTCAAACAAGGCCCCGTGATCACTGGGTGTGGCCACGCCCTTTATGCTAATGAGGGACAAATATGGTCAGCCCAAAATCCCCATTAAATTCACCCCAAAATCCTGCTCAGATCCTTCTAAACCCCTCAGGGACCCCAAAAATCCCCCAAATTCACCCCAAAATCCACTTCAGATCTCCCTAAACCGCTCTGGGACCACCAAAATCCCCCAAATTCATCCCAAAGTCCACTTCAGGTGCCCCTAAACCCCTCAGGGATCCCCAAAATCCACCAAATTCACCCCACAATCCCCCATATTCTACCTGGGACCCCCATCATCCCCTACATTTCCCCCGAAAGCCCTCAGATCGCCTCAAAACCCACTGCGTTAGCGC
Organism: Eopsaltria australis; assembly: GCA_034509425.1. Taxonomy (NCBI): domain Eukaryota; kingdom Metazoa; phylum Chordata; class Aves; order Passeriformes; family Petroicidae; genus Eopsaltria; species Eopsaltria australis. Next base: position 11,895 of record JAVTVJ010007193.1, read on the forward strand.
CACCTAGTGGCCGGGAGGTCTCAGTGCCTGCCGGGCTAGAGCCAGGCCGAGCAGGAGCTGCGCATGCGCCGCCTGCTGGGGGAGGAGTCGCCCGTCAGGCCACGCCCCTGGGGGCGGGGCCGCGACCGCTATGCAAATGAGGCGGCCTTAGATGGGAAAAATCACCAAATATGGAAAAGATGGCTGAAAATGGAGGAAAATGCGGTGTTTATAGGGGAAACGGGGGATCTGGGGGCAGTTTGTGGGGATTTGGGGAAAATTGGGGCAGTTCTGGGTCATTTTGGGGACTTTTTGGGGAAGTTCTGGGTCATTTTGAGTCTTTTGGAGGGCTTGGGGAAACACTTGATGCAAATGATGGAAGTGCGATTAATTAACGCTGATGGACTCCGCTTTTCATGCAAATGAAGTTTATTGCAAGGGAATGAATAAGATTTAATTGAATCACGCCTGTATTTATGCAAATAAATGATGAATATTCACCGACTATACGCAAATGAGGTTGGAGTGTGGATGTTGGTGTTAGGCCACGCCCCTTTTCATTCAAACAAGGCCCCGTGATCACTGGTTGTGGCCACGCCCTTTATGCTAATGAGGGACAAATATGGTCAGCCCAAAATCCCCATTAAATTCACCCCAAAATTCTGCTCAGATCCTTCTAAACCCCTCAGGGACCCCCAAAATCCCCCAAATTCACCCCAAAATCCACTTCAGATCCCCCTAAACCGCTCAGGGACACCCCAAAATCCCCCAAATTCACCCCAAAATCCACTTCAGGTGCCCCTAAACCCCTCAGGGATCCCCAAAATCCCCAAAATTCACCCAACAATCCCCCATATTCTACCTGGGACCCCCATCATCCCCTACATTTCCCCCCAAAGCCCTCAGATCGCCTCAAAACCCACTGCGTTAGCGCCACCTAGTGGCCGGGAGGTCTCAGTGCCTGCCGGGCTAGAGCCAGGCCGAGCAGGAGCTGCGCATGCGCCGCCTGCTGGGGGAGGAGTCGCCCGTCAGGCCACGGCCCTGGGGGCGGGGCCGCGGCCGCTATGCAAATGAGCGGCCTTAGATGGGAAAAATGACCAACTATGGAAAAGATGGCTGAAAATGGAGGAAAATGCGGTTTTAGGGGGGAAAAGGGGGATCTGGGGGCAGTTTGGGGGGATTTGGGGAAAATTGGGGCAGTTCTGGGTCATTTTGGGGACTTTTTGGGGAAGTTTTGGGTCATTGTCTTTTGGAGGGCAACCATGCACTGATCGGAAAGTCGATTAATTAACGCTGATGACTCTGCTTCATGCAAAAAAGTATTGCACAGGGAAGAATAAGATTAATTAATCACGCCTGTATTTGCAAATAATGATGAATATTCAACCGACTATACGCAAATGAGTTGAGTCGTGGATGGTGTTAGCCACGCCCTTTTGATTCAAACAAGTGCCCCGTGATTTCAACTGGTGTGGCCACGCCCTATGCCTAATCAGGACAAATATGTCAGCCCAAAACCCCCCAGAATTCAACCCAAAAACCTGCTCAGATCCTCTAAAACCCCTCAGCGGACACCCAAAATCCCCATTGAATTCACCCCAAAATCCACTTCAGATCCCCCAAAACCGCTCAGGGACACCCAAAATCCCCCAAATTCACCCCAAAATCCACTTCAGGTGCCCCTAAACCCCTCAGGGATCCCCAAAATCCACCAAATCCACCCCACAATCCCCCATATTCTACCTGGGACCCCCATCATCCCCTACATTTCCCGCCAAAGCCCTCAGATCTCCTCCAAACCCACTGCGTTAGCGCCACCTAGTGGCCGGGAGGTCTCAGTGCCTGCCGGGCTAGAGCCAGGCCGAGCAGGAGCTGCGCATGCGCCGCCTGCTGGGGGAGGAGTTGCCCGTCAGGCCACGGCCCTGGGGGCGGGGCCGCGGCCGCTATGCTAATGAGGTGGCTTTAGATGGGAAAAATGACCAAATATGGAAAAGATGGCTGGAAATGGAGGAAAATGCGGTTTTTAGGGGGGAGAAGGGGGATCTGGGGGCAGTTTGGGGAGATTTGGGGAAAATTGGGGCAGTTCTGGGTCATTTTGGGGACTTTTTGGGGAAGTTTTGGGTCATTTTGGGTCTTTGGGAGGGCTTGGGGAAACACTTGATGCAAAGGATGGAAATGCGATTAATTAACGCTGATGGACTCTGCTTTTCATGCAAATGAAGTTTATTGCAAGGGAATGAATAAGATTTATTTGAATCACGCCTGTATTTATGCAAATAAATGATGAATATTCACCGACTAGACGCAAATGAGGTTGGAGTGTGGATGTTGGTGTTAAGCCACGCCCCTTTTGATTCAAACAAGGCCCCGTGATCACTGGGTGTGTCCACGCCCTTTATGCTAATCAATAAAATATAATAGCCCAAACTCTAACTTCACCCCAAAAATCCTGCTCAGATCCTTCTAAACCCCTCAGGGACCCCCAAAATCCCCCAAATTCACCCCAAAATCCACTTCAGATCCCCCTAAACCGCTCAGGGACACCCAAAATCCCCCAAATTCACCCCAAAATCCACTTCAGGTGCCCCTAAACCCCTCAGGGATCCCCAAAATCCACTAAATTCACCCCACAATCCCCCATATTCTACCTGGGACCCCCATCATCCCTTACATTTCCCCCCAAAGCCCTCAGATCGCCTCAAAACCCACTGCGTTAGCGCCACCTAGTGGCCGGGAGGTCTCAGTGCCTGCCGGGCTAGAGCCAGGCCGAGCAGGAGCTGCGCATGCGCCGCCTGCTGGGGGAGGAGTCGCCCGTCAGGCCACGCCCCTGGGGGCGGGGCCGCAGCCGCTATGCAAATGAGGCGGCCTTAGATGGGGAAAATGAGCAAATATGGAAAAGATGGCTGAAAATGGAGGAAAATGCGGTTTTTAGGGGGGAAAAGGGGGATCTGGGGGCAGTTTGGGGGGATTTGGGGAAAATTGGGGCAGTCCTGGGTCATTTTGGGGACTTTTTGGGGAAGTTTTGGGTCATTTTGGGTCTTTTGGAGGGCTTGGGGAAACACTTGATGCAAATGATGGAAATGCGATTAATTAACGCTGATGGACTTTGCTTTTCATGCAAATGAAGTTTATTGCAAGGGAATGAATAAGATTTAATTGAATCACGCCTGTATTTATGCAAAAAAATGATGAATATTCACCGACTATACGCAAATGAGGTTGGAGTGTGGATGTTGGTGGCAGGCCGCCCTTTGATTCAAACAAGGCCCCGTGATCACTGGGTGTGGCCACGCCCTTTATGCTAATCAGGGACAAATATGGTCAGCCCAAAACCCCCCAAATTCATCCCAAAATCCTGCTCAGATCCTTCTAAACCCCTCAGGGACCCCCAAAATCCCCCAAATTCACCCCAAAATCCACTTCAGATCCTCCTAAACCGCTCAGGGACACCCAAAATCCCCCAAATTCACCCCAAAATCCACTTCAGGTGCCCCTAAAACCCTCAGGGATCCCCAAAATCCACCAAATTCACCCCACAATCCCCCATATTCTACCTGGGACCCCCATCATCCCCTACATTTCCCCCCAAAGCCCTCAGATCGCCTCAAAACCCACTGCGTTAGCGCCACCTAGTGGCCGGGAGGTCTCAGTGCCTGCCGGGCTAGAGCCAGGCCGAGCAGGAGCTGCGCATGCGCCGCCTGCTGGGGGAGCAGTCGCCCGTCAGGCCACGCCCCTGGGGGCGGGGCCGCGGCCGCCATGCAAATGAGGCGGCCGGAGA
>JAVTVJ010007195.1:0-10433 GCA_034509425.1 Eopsaltria australis
ATTTCAGGTGGCGTCCGGGAGCACAGTGCCTTTGGGCCAGGACACAAAAATGTGTCCCTTTTCTCTGAGAAAGAGAACTCTGCCCCCCAGTTTCTTGATGTCAGTTTGGAGGAGGGTTTTGGCCCTGCAAGGGCAACAGGTCCTTGACTGGTGGCAGCTTCGGTCTATTGAGATCTTTATCCATACGGCCCATCTTATCAGGAGGAGCAAGGGAGCCAGAATGCCTTAGGGCCAGCCGGACACAAAAAGTTCCCTTTTCTCTGAGAAAGAGAACTCTGCCCTCCGCTTTCTTTGATGTCAGTTTGAGAGGAGGATTTTGACCCATTGCAAGGTCAGCCAGGGTACTTGCTCCGATGGAACAAAAGCTTGGGTCCGGCGAGGAATTGCATGTTTGATCCATACAGATATCAGGAGGGAAGCAGGGGGAGAGTTACACTGGCCCTTGGAGGGCTGGACACAAAAAGTAGATCCCTAGGCCCACGCTCCGGTGTGGCTGCCCTCTGACGAAAAGAGCAAACTCTGCCCCCCACTTTCCTTTCAATTAGGATGTCAGTTTGAGGGAGGGTTTCTGGCCCTGCAAGGGCAGCCAGGTCACTGGTCGGTGGCAGCTGGGGTCTGCGAGGAATCTTAATCCATGCGGAATTTCAGCATGCGGCTGTCAACTCCCAGATATGTGGCCTTCGATTCAAACAATGCCGCTTTTCCATGTGAAAGAAAACTCAGTCCCCCAGATGCATGATGCCAGTTTTTAGGGGGCATTTAGCCCTACAATTGCAGCCAGAGTTCTAGTTGATGGCAGCTTGTGTCTGGGAAGGATCTTGATCCATACGGCATTTCAGGGGGCGCCGGGGAGAACAGCGCCTGAGTGCCGGGACAAAAAAAGTGTACCTTTTCTCTGAGAAAGAGAAGTCTGCCCCCCACTTTCTTGATGTCAGTTTGGAGGAGGGTTTTGGCCGTGCAAGGGCAGCGAGGGCTCTCATATGGTGCACTTGGTCTTTCGTGGAATCTTGACCTACGAATTTTCCAGGAGGCACAGGGAGCAGAGTGCCGTTAGGGCCGGGACACAAAAAGTGTCCCTTTTCTCTGAGAAAGAGGAACTCTGCCCCCAATTTTTACGATGTCGTTTGGAGGAGGGTTTTGGCCGCTGCAAGGGCAGCCAGGGTCCATCTCGGTGGCAGCTTGGGTCTGCGAGGAATCCTGATACATACGGAATATCAGGAGGAATCAGGGAGCAGAGTACCTTAGGGCCGGGACACAAAAAGTGTCCCTTTTCTCTGAGAAAGAGAACTCTGCCCCGCACTTTCTCCATGTCAGTTTGGAGGAGGGTTTTGGCCATGCAAAGGCAGCCAGGGTCCTTGGTCGTGGCAGCTTGGGTCTGCAAGGAATCTTAATCCATGTGGAATTTCAGCATGCGGCTGTCAACTCCCAGATATGTGGTCTTCGATACAAACAATGGCGCCTTTCCATGTGAAAGAAAACTCAGTCCTCCAGATGCATGATGCCAGTTTTTAGGAGGCATTTATCCCTACAATTACAGACAGAGTTCTAGTTGATGGCAGCTTGGGTCTGGGAAGGATCTTGATCCATGCGGCATTTCAGGAGGCATCCGGGAGCAGAGTGCCTTAGGGCCGGGACACAAAAAGTGTCCCTTTCTCTGAGAAAGAGAACTCTGCCCCCCACTTTCTTGATGTCAGTTTGGAGGAGGGTTTTGGCCCTGCAAGGGCAGCCAGGGTCCTTGTCGGTGGCAGCTTGGGTCTGTGAGGGAACTTTATCCATACGGAATTTCAGGAGGCAGGAGGGAGCAGAGTGCCTTAGGGCCGGGATACAAATAGTGTCTGTTTTCTCTGAGAAAGAGAACTCTGCCGCACAGTTTCTTGATGTCAGTTTGGAGGAGGGTTTTGGCTCTGCAAGGGCAGCCAGGGTCCTTGTCGGTGGCAGCTTGGGTCTGCGAGGAATCTTGATCCATACGGAATATCAGGAGGAAGCAGGGAGCAGAGTGCTTTAGGGCCGGGACACAAAAAGTGTCCCTTTTCTCTGAGAAAGAGAAGTCTGCCCCCCACTTTCTTGATGTCAGTTTGGAGGAGGGTTTTGCCCTGCAAGGGCAGCCAGGGTCCTTGTCGGTGGCAGCTTGGGTCTGTGAGGGATCTTGCTCCATGCGGAATTTTAAGAGGCGGCAGTCGACTCCCAGACAGGGGGCCTACGATACAAATGATGCAACTTTTCCACGTGAAGGAAAACTTAGGCCCCCAGATTCATGATGTCGGTTTGGTGGAGGGCTTCGGCCCTACAAATGCAACCAGAGTCCTGGTTGATCGCATCTTGCGAGAGCGAATAATATTGATCCATACAGAATTTCAGGTGGCGACCGGGAGCACAGTGCCTTAGGGCCAGGACACAAAAAGTGTCCCTTTTCTCTGAGAAAGAGAGCTCTGCCCCCCAGTTTCTTGATGTCAGTTTGGAGGAGGATTTTGGCCCTGCAAAGGCAGCCAGGTTCCGTGTCAGTGGCAGCTTGGTTCTGCGAGGAATCTTAATCCATGCGTAATTTCAGCATGCGGCTGTCAACTCCCAGATATGTGGCCTTCGATACAAACAATGGCGCTTTTCGAAGTGAAAGAAAACTCAGTCCCCCAGATGCAAGATGCCAGTTTTTAGGAGGCATTTAGCCCTACAATTTGAGCCAGAGTTCTAGTTGATGGCAGCTTGGGTCTGGGAAGGATCTTTATACGTGTGGCATTTCAGGTGGCGTCCGGGAGCACAGTGCCTTAGAGCCGGAACACAAAAAGAGTCCCTTTTCTCTGAGAAAGAGAACTCTGCCCCCCAGTTTCTTGATGTCAGTTTCGAGGAGGCTTTTGGCCCTGCAAGGGCAGCCAGGGTCCTTCTCGGTGGCAGCTTGGGTCTGCGAGGAATCTTGATCCATGCGGAATTTCAGGAGGCAGCAAGAAGCACTGTGCCTGAGGGCCGAGAAACAAAAAGTGTCCCTTTCCTCTCAGAAAGAGAACTCTGCCCCCCACTTTCTTGATGTCAGTTTGGAGGAGGGTTTTGGCCCTGCAAGTGCAGCCAGGGTCCTTGTCGGTGGCAGCTTGGGTCTGTGAGGTATCTTGCTCCATGCAGAATTTGAAGTGTTGGCAGTCGACTCGCAGACAGGGGTCCTACGATACAAATGATGGCACTTTTCAACGTGAAAGTAAACCTAGGCCCCCAGATTCATGATATCGGTTTGGTGGGGGGTTTTAGCCCTACAAATGCAACCAGAGTCCTGGTTGATGGCAGCTTGCGTCACGAATAATCTTGATTCATACGGAATTTCAGGTGGCGTCCGGGAGAAGTGCCTTAGGGCCGGGAACACAAAAAGTGTCCCTTTTCTCTGAGAAAGAGAACTCTGCCCCCAGTTTCTTGATGTCAGTTTGGAGGAGGGTTTGGCCCTGCAAGGGCAGCCAGGATCCTTGTCGGTGGCAGCTTGGGTCTGCGAGAATCTTGATCCATAGGCATTTTTCAGGAGGCAGCAGGGAGCACAGTGCCTTAGGGCCGGGACAAAAAAGTGTCCCTTTTCTCTGAGAAAGAGAACTCTGCCCCCCAGTTTCTTGATGTCAGTTTGGAGGAGGGTTTTGGCCCTGCAAGGGCAGCCAGGGTCCTTGTCGGTGGCAGCTTGGGTCTGCGAGGAATCTTAATCCATGCGGAATTTCAGCATGCGGCTGTCAACTCCCAGATATGTGGCCTTCGATACAAACAATGGCGCTTATCCAAGTGAAAGAAAACTCGGTCCCCCAGATCCATGATGCCAGTTTTTAGGAGGCATTTAGCCCTACAATTGCAGCCAGAGTTCTAGTTGATGGCAGCTTGGGTCTGGGAAGGATCTTGATCCATACGGAATTTCAGGTGGCATCCAGGTAGCCAGTGCCTTAGGGCCGGGACACAAAAAGTGTCCCTTTTCTCTGAGAAAGAGAACTCTGCCCCCCAGTTTCTTGATGTCAGTTTGGAGGAGGGTTTTGGCCCTGCAAGGGCAGCCAGGGTCCTTGTCGGTGGCAGCTTGGGTCTGTGAGGGATCTTGCTCCATGCGGAATTTGAAGAGGCGCAGTCGACTCCCAGACAGGGGGCCTACGATACAAATGATGGCACTTTTCCACGTGAAAGAAAACTTAGGCCCCCAGATTCATGATATCGGTTTGGTGGGGGTTTTTGGCCCTACAAATGAAACCAGAGTCCTGGTTGATGGGAGCATGCGACAGCGAATAATCTTGATCCATACGGAATTTCAGGTGGTGTCCGGGAGCACAGTGCCCTAGGGCCGGGACACAAAAAGTGTTTGTTTTCTCTGAGAAAGAGAACTCTGCCCCCCAGTTTCTTGATGTCAGTTTGGAGGAGGGTTTTGGCCCTGCAAGGGCAGCCAGGGTCCTTGTTGGTGGCAGCTTGGGTCTGCGAGGAATCTTAATCTGTGCGGAATTTCATCATGACGCAGACATCTCCCAGATATGTGGCCTTTGATGCAAACAATGGCGCATTTCCACGTGAAAGGAAACTCAGTCTCCCAAATGCATGATGCCAGTTTTTAGGAGGCATTTAGCCCTACAATTGCAGCCAGAGTTCTAGTTGATGGCTGCTTGGGTCTGGGAAGGATCTTGATCCATGTGGCATTTCAGGTGGCGTACGAGGGGAAGAGTGCCTTAGGGCCGGGACACAAAAAGTGTCCCTTTTCTCTGAGAAAGAGAACTCTGCCCCCCAGTTTCTTGATGTCAGTTTGGAGGAGGGTTTTGGCCCTGCAAGGGGAGCCAGGGTCCTTCTCAGTGGCAGCTTGGGTCTGTGAGGGATCTTAATCCATGCAGAATTTGAAGAGGAGGCAGTCGACTCGCAGACAGGGGTCCTACGATACAAATGATGGCACTTTTCAACGTGAAAGTAAACCTAGGCCCCCAGATTCATGATATCGGTTTGGTGGGGGGTTTTAGCCCTACAAATGCAACCAGAGTCCTGGTTGATGGCAGCTTGCGTCACCGAATAATCTTGATTCATACGGAATTTCAGGTGGCGTCCGGGAGCGAAGTGCCTTAGGGCCGGGACACAAAAAGTGTCCCTTTTCTCTGAGAAAGGGAACTCTGCCCCCCAGTTTCTTGACGTCAGTTTGGAGGAGGGTTTTTGGCCCTGCAAGGGCAGTTACTGTCTATATTGGTGACGGCTTGGGTCTGCGAGGAATCTTAATCCATGCGGAATTTCAGCATGAGGCAGTCAACTCCCAGGTATGTGAGCTTCGATGCAAACAATGGCGTATTTCCACGTGAAAGAAAACTCAGTCCCCCAGATGCATGATGGCAGTTTTTAGGAGGCATTTAGCCCGACAATTGCAGCCAGAGTTCTAGTTGATGGCAGCTTGGGTCTGGGAAGTATCCTGATCCATGTGGCATTTCAGGTGGCGTCCGAGGGGAAGAGTGCCTTAGGGCCGGGACACAAAAAGTGTCCCTTTTCTCTGAGAAAGAGAACTCTGCCCCCCAGTTTCTTGATGTCAGTTTGGAGGAGGGTTTTGGCCCTGCAAAGGCAGCCAGGGTCCTTGTTGGTGGCAGCTTGGGTCTGGAAGGAATCTTAATCCATGTGGAAATTCAACCTGCGGCTGTCAACTCCCAGATATGTGGCCTTCGATACAAACAATGGCGCTTTTCCATGTGAAAGAAAACTCAGTCCTCCTAATGCATGATGCCAGTTTTTAGGAGGCATTTAGCCCTACAATGGCAGCCAGAGTTCTAGTTGATGGCAGCTTGGGTCTGGGAAGGATCTTTGATCCATGCGGCATTTCAGGTGGCGTCCGGGAGCAGAGTGCCTTAGGGCCGGGACACAAAAAGTGTCCGTTTTCTCTGAGAAAGAGAACTCTGCCCCCCACTTTCTTGATGTCAGTTTGGAGGAGGGTTTTGGCCCTGCAAGGGCAGCCAGGGTCCTTCTCGGTGGCAGCTTGGGTCTGTGAGGGATCTTGCTCCATGCGGAATTTGAAGAGGCGGCAGTCGACTCCCAGACAGGGGGCCTACGATACAAATGATGGCACTTTTCCCCGTGAAAGAAAACTTAGGCCCCCAGATTCATGATATAGGTTTGGTGGAGGGTTTTAGCCCTACAAATGCAACCAGAGTCCTGGTTGATAGCAGCTTGCGTCAGCGAATAATCTTGATCCATACGGAATTTCAGGTGGCGTCCGGGAGCACAGTGCCTTAGGGCAGGGACACAAAAAGTGACTCTTTTCTTTGAGAAAGAGAACTCTGCCCCCCAGTTTCTTGATGTCAGTTTGGAGGAGGGTTCTGGCCCTGCAAAGGCAGTATGTGTCTCTTTTGGTGGCAGCTTGGGTCTGCGAGGAATCTTAATCTGTGCAGAATTTCCGCAAGCGGCTCTCAACTCCCAGACACTGGGCCTCCAAAACAAACAATGGCGCTTTTCAATGTGAAAGAAAACTCAGTCCCCCAGATGCATGATGCCAGTTTTTAGGAGGCATTTAGCCCTACAATTGCAGCCAGAGTTCTAGTTGATGGCAGCTTGGGTCTGGGAAGGATCTTGATCCATGCGGCATTTCAGGTGGCGTCCAGGAGCAGAGTGCCTTAGGGCCGGGACACAAAAAGTGTCCCTTTTCTCTGAGAAAGAGAGCTCTGCTCCCCAGTTTCTTGATGTCAGTTTGGAGGAGGGTTTTTGCCCTGCAAGGGCAGCCAGGGTCCTTCTCGGTGGTAACTTGGGTCTGTGAGGGATCTTGCTCCATGCGGAATTTGAAGAGGCGGTAGTCGACTCCTAGACATGGAGCCTACGATACAAATGATGGCACTTTTCCACGATAAAGAAAACTTAGACCCCCAGATTCATGATGTCTGTTTGGTGGAGGGTTTTGGCCCTACAAATGCAACCAGAGTCCTGGTTGATGGAAGCTTGCGTCAGCGACTAATCTTGATCCATACGGAATTTCAGGTGGCATCCGGGAAGCGAGTGCCTTAGGGCGGGACACAAAAATAGTGTCCCTTTCTTTTCTCTGAGAAAAGAGAACTCTGCCCCCCCAGTTCTTGATGTCAGTTTGGAGGAGGGTTTTGCCGCAAGGGCAGCCAGGGTTGTCGGTGGCAGCTTGGTTCTGCGAGGATCTTGATCCATGCGGCATTTCAGGCGGAGTCTGGGAGCACAGCGCGTTAGGGCCGCGACACATAAAGTGTCCCTTTTCTCTGAGAAAGAGAACTCTGCCCCCCACTTTCTTGATGTCAGTTTGGAGGAGGGTTTTGGCCCTGCAAGGGCAGCCAGGGTCCTTCTCGGTGGCAGCTTGGGTCTGCGAGGGTTCTTGCTCCATGCGGAATTTGAAGAGGTGGCAGTCGACTCCCAGACAGGGGGCCTACGATACATATGACGGCACTTTTCCACGTGAAAGAGAACTTAGGCCCCAAGATCCATGATGCCAGTTTTTAGGAGGCATTTAGCCCTAGAAATGCAACCAGAGTCCTGGTTGATGGCAGCTTGCGTCAGCGAATAATCTTGATCCATACGGATATTCAGGTGGCGTCCGGGAGCAGAGTGCCTTAGGGCCGGGACACAAAAGTGTACTTTTCTCTGAGAAAGAGAGCTCTGCCCCCCAGTTTCTTGATGTTAGTTTGGAGGAGGGTTTTGGCCCTGCAAGGGCAGCCAGGGTCCTTGATGTGGCAGCTTGGGTCTGCGAGGAATCTTAATCCATGCGGAATTTCAGCATGCGGCTGTCAAATCCCAGATATGTGGCCTTCGATACAAACAATGGCGCTTTTCCATGTGAAAGAAAACTCAGTCCCCCAGATCCATGATGCCAGTTTTTTAGGAGGCATTTAGCCCTACAATTGCAGCCAGAGTTCTAGTTGATGGCAGCTTGGGTCTGGGAAGGATCTTGATCCGTGTGGCATTTCAGGTGGCGTCCAGGAGCAGAGTGCCTTAGAGCCGGTACACAAAAAGTGTCCCTTTTCTCTGAGAAAGAGAACTCTGCCCCCCAGTTTCTTGATGTCAGTTTGGAGGAGGGTTTTGGCCCTGCAAGGGCAGCCTGGGTCCTTCTCGGTGGCACCTTGGGTCTGTGAGGGATCTTGCTCCATGCGGAATTTGAAGAGGCAGCAGTCGACTCCCAGACAGGGGGCCTACGATACAAATGATGGCACTTTTCCACGTGAAAGAAAACTTAGGCCCCCAGATTCATGATATCGGTTTGGTGGGGGTTTTTGGCCCTACAAATGAAACCAGAGTCCTGGTTGATGGGAGCATCCGACAGCGAATAATCTTGATCCATACGGAATTTCAGGTGGCGTCCGGGAGCACAGTGCCCTAGGGCCGGGACACAAAAAGTGTTTGTTTTCTCTGAGAAAGAGAACTCTGCCCCCCAGTTTCTTGATGTCAGTTTGGAGGAGGGTTTTGGCCCTGCAAGGGCAGCCAGGTCCTTGTCGGTGGCAGCTTGGGTCTGCGAGGAATCTTAAATCTGTGCCGAATTTAGCATGACGCAGACAACCAGATATGTGGCCTTGATGCAAACATGGCGCAATTTCCACGTGAAAGGAAACTCAGTCCCCCAGATGCATGATGCCAGTTTATAGGAGGCATTTAGCCCTACAATTGCAGCCAGAGTTCTAGTTGATGGCAGCTTGGGTCTGGGAAGGATCTTGATCCATGTGGCCTTTCAGGTGGCGTACGAGGGGAAGTGTGCTTTAGGGCCGGGACACAAAAAGTGTCCGTTTTCTCTGAGAAAGAGAACTCTGCCCCCCAGTTTCTTGATGTCAGTTTGGAGGAGGGTTTTGGCGGTGCAAGGGCAGCCAGGGTCCTTCTCAGTTGCAGCTTGGGTCTGTGAGGGATCTTGATCCATGCGGCATTTCAGGTGGCATCCGGGAGCACAGTGCCTTAGGGCCGGGACACAAAAAGTGTCCCTTTTCTCTGAGAAAGAGAACTCTGTCCCCCAGTTTCTTAAAGTCAGTTTGGAGGAGGGTTTTGGCCCTGCAAGGGCAGCCAGGGTCCTTCTCGGTGGCAGCTTGGGTCTGTGAGGGATCTTGCTCCATGCGGAATTTGAAGAGGCGGCAATCGACTCCCAGACAGGGGGCCTACGATACAAATGATGGCATTTTCCACGTGAAAGAAAACTTAGGCCCCCAGATTCATGATATCGGTTTTGTGGGGGGTTTTAGCCTTACAAATGCAACCAGAGTCCTGGTTGATGGCAGCTTGCGTCAGCGAATAATCTTGATCCATACGGAATTTCAGGAGGCAGCAGAGAGCAGAGTGCCTAAGGGCCGAGACGCAAAAAGTGTCCCTTTTCTCTGAGAAAGAGAACTCTGCCCCCCAGTTTCTTGATGTCACTTTGCAGGAGGGTTTTGGCCCTGCAAGGGCAGCCAGGGCTCTTTATTGTGGCACCTTAGGTCTGCGAGGAATCTTGATCCATACGAATTTTCAGGAGGCAACAGGGAGCACAGTGCCTTAGAGACGGTACACAAAAAGTGTCCCTTTTCTTTGAGAAAGAGAACTCTGCCCCCCAGTTTCTTGATGTAAGTTTGGAGGAGGGTTTTGGCCCTGCAAGGGCAGTCAGTGTCCTTCTTGGTGGCAGCTTGGGTTCGCGAGGAATCTTAATCTGTGCGGAATTTCAGCATGAGGCAGTCTACTCCGAGATATGTGGCCTTCGATGCAAACGATGGCGCATTTCGACGTGAAAGAAAACTCAGTCCCCCGGATGCATGATGCCAGTTTTTAGGAGGCATTTAGCCCTACAATTGCAGCCAGAGTTCTAGTTATGGCAGCTTGGGTCTGGGAAGGATCTTGATCCGTGCGGCATTACAGGTGGCGTCCGGGAGCTAAGTGCCTTAGGTCCGGGACAACAAAAAGTGTCTCTTTTCTCTAGAAAGAGAACTCTGCCCCCCAGTTTCTTGATGTCAGTTTGAGGAGGGTTTTGGCCCTGCAGGGCAGCCAGGGTCTTGTCAGATGGCAGCTTGGGTCTGCGAGGAATCTTAATCTGTGCGGAATTTCAGCATGAGGCTGTCAACTCCCAAATATGTGGCCTTCGATGCAAACAATGGCGCACTTCCAAGTGAAAGAAAACTCAGTCCCCCGGATGCATGATGCCAGTTTTTGGGAGGCATTTAGCCCTACAATTGCAGCCAGAGTTCTAGATGATGGCAGCTTGAGTCTGGGAAGGATCTTGATCCATGCGGCATTTCAGGTAGCGTCCGGGAGCAGAGTGCCTTAGGGCCGGGACACAAAAAGTGTCCGATTTCTCTGAGAAAGAGAACTCTGCACACCAGTTTCTTGATGTAAATGTGGAGGAGGTTTTGGCCCTGCAAAGGCAGCCAGGTTCCTTGTCGGTGGCAGCTTGGGTCTGTGAGGGAACTTGATCCATACGGAATTTCAGGAGGCAGAAGGGAGCACAGTGCCTAAGGGCCGGGATACAAAAAGTGTCCCTTTTCTCTGAGAAAGAGAACTCTGCCCCCCACTTTCTTGAT